>BMAO01010453.1:0-117285 GCA_019973975.1 Trichonephila clavata
ATCCTTCCTTTCTTGTTATTGTTACTAATGCCACCTGTCTGACGTAGTCAGATCGAGGCCCACGATATTCATCATGGCATCGGGCTAGACTGTACGCCTGTCGTTAGCCGTAGCTTTTGAGTACCATGCAGGTGACAGTACGATTTGGCTCGGTTCCACCCCAATTTTGAGAGAGAACACCTTGGGAGTGGTCAGGGGCCTCTCTTTCCTTTCCTTTGTGTATATGATGTTGCGAATTTACTTATTGAAAATTTATGTTATTTTTCAATTTTTTTCATTTTTCCAAGTGTTACTTGAAAATAAGCTTCAGGTTCCATGAAAAATGCGTCTTAAACTTACACAGGAAGCTATTTCTTCTTGGTAATTTTTTTAATAACAGTATTATTCATAATAAGCTATTTTCCTCTTCGAGTATTTCGCCACAACTCGTATCTGTAATAAATAGATTTATGTAATTTTGTCCCACTCCCACTTTTGCAGGGGTGTTTTTTAAAAATAATTATATATTGTATCATTTTCATGCTTATTTTTTGTATCGTTTCCTGGTCTATCCCGTGTTAAATCGAACCTGGGTAATCTCACTAAAGTTTACTCAGGAAAACTCATACACATACCTGTAAGTAGTATGTAGCTTTACTTTCCTCTGTTCTGCGTGAGTGAATATTAACGTCGCACTGTTCAGACGAGGGCTTTTGGAGACGAACCTCGTAATTTTGAACCATGGTCAAGTGACGAGGACGACGCCAGAGCTGGCATCCCTCTCCTAACTACCACACCAACGGGAGGACTTTTGAGCTCTCAACAGATTTGACGTGCATTGCCCCTACACGGCGGGTCTTTAGTGGTACTGGGCTCGAACTCATGACATACCAGCCACTAGTCTGTTACCTTGTCCACTAGGCTAACACGACAACTTCCTATATTCTGCAGATCATGATAAAGGGCTGATGTTAAAATAGCTTTGTATATTTAAATTACTAATATATTTTTACTTGATAAAGTCCAATCAAAATAGGACCCTCGGTGTTTCTTTTGTTTGTTGTTGTTGCACCAAGGCGTTTGGTTACCTAGCTACGCCCCTGTTATATAACTCTATAATAAATAAAAAATATTAATAGTGTATTTCCAATCTGAACAGTCTGGAGAGTAAAATGTCAAATCAGGTGTCATCCTCCTGAATTCATCATGATTTAAAATTACGAAGTTCGTCACCTGTATACCCCTCACGTTGTTTCGAAGTGCGATATTAACAAAACAAAAGAGAGAGAGAGAGAGAGAGAGACCAGCCAACGAAATTCAATCAGAAATTAACGAAAAATCTATTTAACTTTTTTTATAATATTAGTTTCTGTTCACATCTATATTTTTTATTGCAGAGAGCGTAATTACTGTTGGATATTGATTAGGTTTGCTTTAAAACGTTTCTAGCCTTCTGTATAATTTTTAAAAATATTTTTCAAAAATTGATTTTTACAATGTATAAAGGTACTTTCCCTCCTTACGTGTTTTTAAAAAATTTATATTTTTTGGGGGGAAGGGGAAGTAAAAACTTTAAAAACAATTAGTTTAATTAATGATTTTAAAACATTCATTTTTTAAGAAAGCAACTTAAAAAAGAACCAGCAAAAAAGTAAACGAAAAAATTCATATTTTTTCAATGTAAAATATATATATGTATACTTCTAAGGTCATTTTGCTTTTTGACCTTTTATCTCGCTATAATCTTACATGAAGTTTTTTCACACACCGTCGAATAGTTTTAAAAATAGACTTCTAATAGAAGCATGACTTCGATATAATTTCTTTTAGATGTATATTTTTCATACAATAATATTTTCATTAAATATCTCACAAATAAATTGCGTGGAAAAATTTAATAAAAGTGTAATAATGATAATATTTGATGTACAGCATAGAGAGATGCATAATAGCAATTATTTTTCAGTATTGATTAAATGTCTATTTTTATGTTATTAATACTTTACAAAATTCAAAAAAAAATTCTGTTTACATTAAAATATTTTGCGTTGTAATATAATTAAAATATTCGTTCTAATCAAGATATAGAGTTAAAAATATCTAGCCAAAAAGAATAAATCAGGGGAAAAGAATGAGAAGAATGGTTCCCATGTTTTTTAACAAGCTAATTAAGGCGCGTTTGTGTTCGAGTGTCGGTAAAATAGCCCCCTCCCCCATATGAATCATGAGATGAGTGAGAAGTTTCAAAGGAGTGGTCCTAAGTTCCTTCCTTTTTCCTGGTCTAGGAGGATCCAATTATCATATTGTAGAACCACACTTTCGTCTCTTTCATAGCAATCCTCCAAATAAAATATCAGAAAAGTTAATTTGAATAGAGACATGATAGAAAAATCAAAAGTATGAAAAAGCATTCACTTTGAAATAAATGTAAATAGTGAAAGAGAAAAAAAAGAACGACAAATTAAATTTACATTCAACCATTATTTTGATTAATTTTTTTTAAATAGAAAGGACTGAGAATTATTGGAGTAATCTAATATCATCCATTTTCAGTTTTCATGTCCTTAATTTAAAGTTACTGAGTTACACACAGCAAAGATTTTGCCACTTTCTTCTAGTAAACTAAGGTAGTGATTTTCCCTTTTGTGAGCATAATTTGTCCAGGCACAGAATGTTCAATAATACATTAAATTTGAAATAGTATATGGCTGTGGAAATTATCTAAAATCTGAACTTTAAAATAACTTCAGCAATAAGTTTTAAAATTCTAATTAATCCTGAATTGTACCCAATTTATTAAAATGCTTTTAAAATTTCAGAAATATAATCCCTGAGTTAGAGTTGGAAAGACAGTAGTGTTTTAAAAAAGAAATTTAAAAACTGCATTCACATATTTGTTTAAATAAAATAAAAGAAACTGAATATACACAAAGAAGTATAACATTTCAGTCAACACTGAAATTCTAAAAATCACAGCTTCCTGTTGTGAATGTGTGGTGGTGTGGAATTTAGGAGAATGAAATGTTATCTGATTAAATCCTCCACATAAAAAGTATACAAAGAATAGCATGTCAAGTTATTGAGATTTTATACATATATTGATAGAAATTTTATACATATGAAACAATTTTAAAAAAATTATTCAACGCACACACAACAGTAAATTATAACATCAAATACTTCCTCACTAAATTTTATATATATTGAAATAAAAAATAGTTAAGGGAATAGTGAGCAAATATTATTCCTTCCTATCAAAAATGCCATTTCAAAATGAATAGCTGCTTCAATATAAAGATTTTGAAGTTCAAAATGTAATATATATATATATATAGATTTTTTTACAAATAAATTATTTTATTATAGTTCTGTGGTGTGGAGGTAGTATGTTGGTCAAGAAATATTTATACCCAAACAAACAATTTTTGTTTTATTTTTTAATAAGGATATGTTTTTAATACTTATATAAAAACAAATTAAAATTCAATATTCATTTTTAAAAAAATAATAAATCTGCAACCCTTCTAAATTATTTTGAAGTACCTTCATAATATAAAAAGTATGAATATTTTTCAGAGCATCTTTTTCTATTATGATCTTATTTAAGTCAGGGCAGTTTTGTTACAAAAGCTGCTGAATTGTTCATGGTGCTAAATACTGGCTAAATTGCAGCCTTAGTGCCAGGAAGAAAAAATGGGGAACTCTGACAGTTTTAAACATTTGAACAATTATAACTTCAGGTTCTTATTAAAATATGCAGTTATATTTCCATCTACCTCTGAAATTGGCACATCTTATTGGACTAAGTGAAGGCATTTCTGGACAGTGTAGCATTGATAATTAAAAAAATATATGCTATAAATTTGGGACTAAAACCGAGTAGTGAAAAATTGAAGCAAGCACTGAACATTCGGAACAGTAACGGGAAATTTGGGATAATGTACAATCAAGTTCAAAGGAAATTATTAAAGGAATTAAAGACGAGAAAGAAAAAATGTATTAATCCTTCTTTTTAACAACCCCCAAATTAAAAAAAAAAAAGGAGGAAGAAAAACTTATACAATTTTCTTCATTAAAGTAAAATTTTCAGGAAAAATCAATCTCATTTTTTAAAACAAATATTTAACTTGTATATCTCAATACATCAAATTCAAATTTTTATTTCAAGAAACTATAATTCAATGAAAGAAAACAGCCACTGTCTTGTAATAATAATAATATATTCTTATTAATAGAAATCTTATTTTTTTTAAAAAAGAATTCTGTAAGAAAATTTTTTTGCTTTCAAAACCTTGTTTTTACTGGAATATGTGTTCCAAGCAAAATATACATTAAGGTATTTTGAAAATTTATCATTATTTTCCTGCCATTAATAATTAATTTTGAAGTACTGAAAACTTATTTTAAAATTATCTCTACTCAATATAGCTAAAAAAAATAAATAATAATACTGTTTCATGAAATTTACTTTAAAATTTTTTTTTTAAAAAAGTACATCAATACTACTGATGATTGAAATGATTATAATACTATACTTTTTAATAATTTTTTTCAGTTTTATACTACAGAATTTTAAATTTAATCACACGTTTTAAGCATAGCTGAAATGTGAATCTTATTGTGAACAATGGTTATAATGAATTTTCAGCAAAGTAAGAACAGAACTGAAAAATAAATTATACCCTTTATATATTAGCTAAATCACAATATAAACATAATTTTGAACTGTTTTTTAACTGAAAAATTATATGGAATTCAAGTCAATTTTTGTTTAGCATAAGCTGAAAATAATTTTAATTCTAAACAGTATTTAAAAGGCAATGCATCTAATTCCTACCATTTTATAACAGTCAATATGATATAGTTAAATATAAAACACAATTTTCTTTATGAATAATATACATATATAATTATTATATTATATATCAATATTTTTCTAGTTATGTTTCTTAGAATCTGTTTTCTATCATTTAGCTTTGTGGGTAGTATAATTTTGTCTTATTATTTTTTTCATTTTATTATACTATATATATATATATATATAAGAATATTGCTCTAAATGAAAATATGATTTAATTTCAGCTGCAAAAGTTAAAAGGATTTTGTAACAATAATCCTCAAGTGTCTGTTTAGAAAAAATTTGCTAACCTGATTCAAATGTTATAAGGATTAATAAAAATTTACTAAAAATTGCAAATAATCAAAAATATATCAATAAACTAAAATATTTTACTCTTCTATTTTAAGTCTACAATATAGTTACAGTTCTACATTTGTTTTTCCAGTTTCACTTAATATTTTTAAAAATTTAATCTTAATTCTTATTTTATAAACATACCATATTTCTAATGTGTGTGAACTTGTATACAACAAATAAACAATGAAAACATATTTATATCTTAAAATTCAAACAAAAATTGAAAAAACATTGAAATTGTTCAGTAGTAAAGTAATAAACAATAAACGCACAATATTTATAATAGGTTATTAGATGCACACATACTGAAACACACACTCAACACAGCATATCCAAAAAATACAATACATTGCACTTTTTTTTCTAATTATGTTGAAAGTAGCCAATAATTCATAGAGAGCCAAATATAGGAACCCCAAAACAGAGGAATTTGAATTCCAAGGCTGTAAAAAGTAGGAATAGGTGCTGCCAACGAAATTGCGCATTACACGTCCGGCCTTGTTTGTTCCTTTTATCTATCAGACTTCGCCTTATACCGGTTGCAAAGTTAATTTACATAACGTTAAAGAGAAGAAATGTCAAGCTGCTCTCGCCTCTGGCATTTCTTTTCGGCAATCTCAAAGGAAAATAGCTTGTTTCTCATTGGAGGGTGGGTAATGATTCGGCTATTTTGGGTTGTTTTATTTGGCACTTAAGCGTTTTTCTTCTTCCTTAGAAATTCATTGAAATTCAGTTTTCTCACATTTTCTTGATTGACTACAATCGAGGATTTTTATATCCTACTTTAGTTACCACACACCTATTGTGTCTTTCTTGGAAAATGATGATGCAGAAAATTTTGAATAAAAATATTTTCATACAATAAATGAAGTTCAAATTTTATTTGATTAAAGTTATCTCAGCACTTTAATACAATTAGATCTATTCTAGCATTTACGGCCAACGTCGCCAAAGAAGTTTCACTTCTATCGCTTGGCTTTCTATGTTCTTTTTTTGTTCTAAAACTTACTTTTGAGGCTTTTTGATTAAATTTAAAAAGATTCATAAATTTAAATTTATTTGAAATAATTTCAACGCCTCTTTAATCCATAAAAGTGGGGCTGTTTCTATTATGTAACTTCTATGCCATTCATTTATTCCTTCATCGTTGGTATATTTAATTTAAATAAATAACACTGTTGAATTGTAGTTATATATATAAAAAAGAAACGCCTGCAAATTTGTAGCAAATGATAACCCTTTTTCTATATGGATTTCCTATATTTATCAAAAGTACAATAATTAATTCAAAAAATAAATGTGTGTGTGTGGTCAAAGAAATCTATTTTGTTAAAAAAAAACAAAAAAAACTTGTCTTGCATTTTTTTAAAACATTTATAAACCCCGTGCACTACGCAATGTATAACACGGGGGCATATAACACAGACAGAAGAGAAAGGATTACAACACAAACATCCATGCCTTCTCCGGGATTCGAACCCAGTCCCTAGGGCACCGCAGTCAGCTTCACTGACCACTATACCGGATAGACGGCTTTGTCTTGCATTTGAACTTGTAATTTTGTAAGAGGGCCATGCATGTGTACTGTGCGAACTTGAAGGCAATGAAAAAAATTGGCATCGTATTCAAAGAAGCTTTTGATATTGGCGAGAGATCGGTTTGCTTCTGCAACCCTAGAGAATTCCACCCTTCTGTTGCTTTCTTTCTCCTCTCCGAGAAAAATCTTCCTCTCTTTAACGACACCCGTTAAGTTTGAGCTCGCTATACTATTCTTTGCCGCGCTATTGTTACTGGGAAAAAGCTGGGGAACTAGTGTAAATTATTCGACTTTTTTAATTAAACATTTTAGTTTTTGACTATGGATTTTTTAGAATATCCCGAAATACTGAAAGAAGAAAAGGGTGGAATGGTAATTATTTTTTTTTTGGTAAAAATTTTTGAATCTGTTTGGAACAAATTCCATTTGTAATAACTTGATCGAGTTGAACAAATGCCATGGTGATGAATAACTACTATATTTTATTATTTACAGCTTTAAATTTCATTTTGGGATATTATTTTTCACAGTTTGTTTTCTTCAATTATCAATAATTTATTTGCCGTGATTTGTATAAAATATATGTTGACATTTGATTAAACCTAAATTCTTATCTTTAATTAGTGATTGGATCATATTTTAGTAGTATTTCTATTTCTTGTTTATGATCACAAACGTGCTAAGTTTGACAACATTTTTATAGAAGAATGTGATGAATGTTGATTGTGGATCTAAAAGGTTTAACTACTTGTAGATATGTTTGAACAAATGTAATTGCGCTTTGAAAATACGAAAAATACTTTTTTCTCTGTTAGATTCTCATTTTAAATCTAGTATGAATGAATTTCCAACTAACTGTTTTCACAGCACTAATTTGATCATCTTCACATTCAAAATAAGATGGCAAAAATTGTAGAGAGAACGGTAATATGTGTATATTGTGTAATCATTTGTATTAAGTAAAAACCAATTAAGATAAATGAACTATTGATTCAATTTAACATTATTGTTTTCTCTCCATTGTCAAATATGTGAACTAAACTAGGATTTTACCATATATTGAAATACTGATGAAAATAGTATCACATTACAATGAAAATTAAGCAGTAGTCACCTACCCCTGATTTCTATATGATACTTTTGTTTGGTCATCGTAATTAGGTGAATTCTTTAATACTGATTTCTTACTCACATGGGTTACAACAGTTAATAAGTATCTTGTTGATTTTTTATGTAGGTTCACGAGATAAAAGCACGATATTTATCAATATCTGTGCATGACAATATAATACAATGTGAGACTATAAATTTTATCAGACTTTCTTTTGACATTTATTTGTGAGCTAAAATCAATATTTGTATAGTATCGCAACCATGTAGGTTAAATTTGTGAACACATAAAGAGCTAAAACTTATTATTTACATATGTATTCATACACACTTGAAGCTCGGTGGTAGCGTATCACATGTCCACACCACAGGTCTGAGGATCAAATCCTAGTCTGAGCAAGGTCGACTCAAGTCTTTTATCCCTTCAGTGGATCGATAAATGAGTACCAAGCTTGCTTGGAGACTAAACACTGGGGGTCTATTGTGTACAATAAAAATAACTATAAAAAAAGATTGGGGTGATTGTGTCACTATGCTACCGCTAACGTTAATATCAAATGTGTGACTACTCCTGAGTTAAACCGAAGAATGTTTTCTTATTCAAGTATCAAACTGATTTTTAAGTGTTATTTGAAACAGGTTATTCCTATATTTTGGTTTATGGAAAGACTTTTCCATAACCATATAGAAGAGGAAGATTTTAAACATTTCAAAGTTGATCATTAATACCATTTTGCTAATTCAATAAGTAGTGTTCACACAGAACAAATATTGATTGGCTATAAGGAAGGCTAAAATAGCACAACAAGAAACATGAACTGAGGCCTCATCATAACTTAGAATTCTATATACTCACTCATGTCAGAAAAAGAAACAACGAATCCTATTGAAAAATTTTTCAAGTGGTATTCAAAACTTAGTTCCCTTCACAAAATGAATTAATGAAAACTGTAACTGAATGCATTCAACCCTTTATTTTTTTGTTTTGTTTTTTAAAAAAAATTCAGTTAAAATAAGTTTTTTGTTTTGTAGAAATGAGTTTTATTTTCAAGGTGATGTATATTGTTGATTTGTGTTGTCTCCAAAATAGAAAAGTATAATGTTAGAAAAATTTGGGCCTGATTAAGAGAAAAGCTCCTCCCAATATTTAAGATACTTTTTGGTCTGGGAGTTATATATATATACTACAAAGTATCTGGTATAATTTATAGGGAAAAAGTGTTTGTTTCTATATCATGTTATGAAATGTCGAATAATTTTCTGCATACAGTAAAATTTTGCATTAAGTCATCAAAAAATTCACATTTATGTTAATCTTATAGTTGTATATTTTATTCCAGATCCCTGGACGTCTCAAACTTACAAATCAGACCATAATTTTCAAAAACAATAAGACCGGTAAAGTGGATCAAATCCAAGCATCAGAAATAGAGAGTATAAAATGGCAGAGATTAGCAGCAGCTCAAGGTCTTCGCATAATGCTCCAGGGAGGAAATATGTATCGTTTTTGCGGTTTTGCTGAAACTGTAAGTAATTTTCTTGTAGTGATAGTGTTTATGTGTTGTACAATAAATTCTTTTATGTGATGAATGAGGACACTTAAATCAAAAGCATTACATTAACTGAGCAGTAATTTAAGTGAATTTGTGGAAGACAAGTATATCTAATCTAAATTCTGCAAGGAAAATATTTGGCTTTTTTTTAAAAAAAAATAACATTTCCATAAATCATTGAAAGTTTGCTGTAAAAATAATTTCAACAAATTGTTTTTTGTTTTTTTTTATGTGGCTCATCTTATATATGAAGCCAGTGGCTGAATGGTTAGTGCATCGCGCTTCCACACCACAGGTCCGAGGTTCAAACCCCGGGCTGGGCAAGGTTGACTCAGCCTTTCATCCCATCAGTGGGTCGATAAAATGAGAACCAAGCTTACTTGGGGACCAAACACTGGGGGTTTTTTCTTCAGGCTGACCACCTGATCGGAACATCTGCTTATGCACCCCAGCGCCCAATGGTCACGTATACTGAGATGGGCACAGTAGGCCTTGGCCCTCATGGGCTGTTGCACCACTGAGTTTGAGTTCATCTTATATATGTATGTATGCACTTTTAATAAAAATTAATGTAAATAAATAAACAAATTTACAACAAATCATTTTTTGAAAAGTCTTTGAAAGAAACTATTTTCAGAATACTTGAATGTAAATGTATCCTCATAAAATAAATATAGATAATGCATGCATATGAATCCAATTGTGTTCACTTGTTTTCAGGATCATGACAAATTAGGAAAATTTTTTCAAACAAATTATGAAAAAGAGTTAAAGAACAAAGAAATGTGTTTGAAAGGATGGAATTGGGGAACAGCTAAATTTCAAGGTAAGAATTATTTTTGCTCCTTTGACCAAACATCTGACTAATGTAATATAATTTCAGTGCTTTTTAGGTTGTCATTCTTCCTTTTTCAAATTTTGGGTTTTAAAGCTATTTTTTCATTTTGTTTATAACTAGTCTTTCTGTGCTGTTTAAATTTTTTTTAAAAAAAATTATAGGATAGCTTTTATTTTTTTTGTATGCAACATATATTTAAAGCATGGTAATTTGTATTTAAGAAGGTTTTTTTATAAGTTACATGATCATACTAAAAAATTTAGTGATTATTATTTAATGTGTATTGTATGGATTGTGTGTATTCAGATACTGTGCTTTACGAAAGTTCCAAAAAATAGTATTTCATCATAATGTTATATTAGTTAAATTATGACTCCTATATATGTTTCTTCATTAATAAAATATGCAGAGTTATTATAATCTAAAGACATGATTGCTCTTCTTTTCTTTTTAAATTTTCTGTTGGATTTAATGAATTTTCGGTCATTTTGTCAATGCATTTATGTTTAATCTGATATAGATGAAATGATTTAAAAAATTTTGAATTTGTGCCTCACCTTTTTCAATAGCTAAAAACTATACATTTATACAAAAACACATAAACTGTTACTGTGCATGAACCCAATTAAAGTGAACCTTCTATCTTTTATGTTGCATGACATTTAAGTTTGAAAGTGAGATATTGACTTGAAATATTCTCTAATCATAGTTCATAGTAGCCGAGCTACAATAGTTGTGGTTAGTCTCAAATTTGTGGCTGTTGTTTCTGTCAAGTTGTGGATTGTTGGTGCCACTAATAACATCAAAGCTCAAAATTCTGTAAATGACTTGGACCAAAGTTTTGGGGTAGGATGGTAGCTCAGATGTCATCCTCATGACTTGACTGTGGTTCAAAAATGTTATAGCTCACAAATTGCTTTGGAGTGTGACATTAATAAGCAGTCAATCATAGTGGCAAAGTAAGAAAAGAGCTAAATTACACTTTAGAAGACTGTGTGTTTATTAAGATATGCTTTAATTGAGCATCACCCTTCCCCTATGAATATATTTGTGCTTTGTCAAAAGTGAAATTCTGGTGTTATTTACTAAATTCTGTATTTGAATTGCGTCAAACAGTGTACATAAGAATTAATGTAAATATGGCTCAAATTTTCATGTCTCATTGCAGAGTTTATTTTTAACTGACTTTTATTCCTCTTTAATACTTTTAAGGGAATTATTTATTCAAGAATAATACAAAATAAGTAACTCAGAGCAAAATTACATTGTTTGTTATCGCAATGAAATATATGTATGAATATCTCAAATTAACAAATTCTCTCATGTTTGATTATAGGAAAAAAATTTGTCTAAAACAGTGACTCTCAACCACTGTGTCATGGCACTTTTGTATGCCTTCTATTATTATTAATTATACTATGGAGCTATTACTTAATTATACTGTGGGAAAATATGGAGTAGAATCATTAGACTGTTTTTAGAAATAAAATAAGGGAGTTCACAGTATATTTAACTTGTCCTTTCTTGAAAAGATGGATATAAAAACATTTGATTGCGTTTGTAATCCATTTGTAATAACGGGTGTATCTTTATATGAATTAACCTTGAATGAAGAGGGAAAACTAATTTTGCTCTGTAATAATTGAGATTAAATTCCAAAACATTAAGAAGAGTCAATTTATTTTGGATTAATATTAGAGGCTGTTATCACATAAATTGCCAAAAATTCTTTAAAATCATTGTGACAATTATTTACATTTTATTTGCGTGAATTCTGATTTTCAGCATTAACAAATATAAAAATGAAAAAAGATTGAGACTTTTAAATATAGATGCCAAAAGAAGAGAAACAGTATCATTTTTATCTCCAAATATAATTATCAAAAAACATAAAGCTCACATTTTGCATTAAATGTATTCTTATAATTAATTTGTAATTAATTACACAAACATTTTTGTCATTGTCGTACATTTTTTTCCCATTTAGCATAGAAAATAACTATCGTAAACTGTTTTACACAGTGTATTGCAGATAAGTAAAATTCTTTTAAGCTTATTTTATTGTTAGTGCACTGCCAAATTTTGAAATTGTTAAAAGTGTACCACAAAAAAAAAAAAAAAAAACAGTTGAGAATCACTAGTTTGCAATAATGTTTAATATTACTGAAATTTTTCCTTATAAATTTTTCATGAAAGATTAAAAAATAAACTATTCTAATGCAGTCATTACATTTTTGTATTGCAGGATCAGTTCTTTCTTTTGATGTGGATAAAAGCACAGCATTTGAAGTCCCATTAACAAATGTTTCTCATTGTACAAGCGCTAAAAATGAAGTAACTTTAGAATTCCATCAAAATGATGATGTACCCGTTTCTCTAATGGAACTTCGTTTTCACATTCCAACTGATCCCATGTCTTCAATCGATCCAGTGCAAGCATTTGTTGATAATGTGTTGTCTAAAGCAAGTATCATTCAAGCCACTGGAGATGCAATTGTTACATTTAAAGAATTGCAATGCCTTACACCTAGAGGAAGATATGACATTAAAGTTTTCCCAACTTTCATTCAACTTCACGGCAAAACTTTCGATTATAAAATACCACTTACTACTATATTGAGATTGTTTTTGCTACCTCATAAAGATAACCGTCAAATGTTTTTTGTGGTGAGTTTATGAGAATTTACCTGATTTTTTAAAAGATATCTTTTATACATATATTTTATGTTTTCGGCCTAAAAAAACAATTTGCTCAAAAATGACTGCAATTTCAATGCTGTTCATTTTGTAATGTTTTTATTATAATCTCAGTATAAAAGGGGTATTCATATAAAGTTTGAGAAATATTTATTAGAAATTAATAAATTATATATAAAACATTACTGCTATGAAAATTACTGTGAAAGTTATTATAATTCAAATTAATGATACAAATTGAACTTACATAATTACTATGATCATGTTAACTTAGTTTATTGAATATGAAAATTAATGCCTGGTCTTGGTGCAGATATTCTTCAATAAACTAATTTGTAACTTTAAACATAATATTTCTATATTCATATAAATTTGTATGTGTTTAAAAATCAATGTTATGTTGGAGATGAAATAGGGATGTTTTTGCGTACTTATTCTATACTTTAAAAAATACTGATTAAAATAAATAATTATCGAAATGGAACATGTTTGAGTTGCTTTCTGTTTGATAGTATATCCAAAATATATTAATGTTAGAGCATCTCTCCCCCTCCTAGAAAAACATTTTAATTTTGGTGCTTTTTTTTAAACAGTTTGTGGGAAAAGGCTTTCAATTTTTTATATCTCTCACCCCCTTCCAATATTGTATAATACCACTTCAGAATAGAACATTAAACTTCATTACTATATCAAACAATGACTATTTAATTGCATCATTGATTTTGCCTACTTTTTTTAATATGTATATTAAACTTTGTACTGATATTGTTTTATTCTTTTACTTTAAAATATGATTTTAATCGGTTATAATTTTTTTTAGCTTAGCTTGGATCCTCCAATAAAACAAGGCCAGACTAGATACCAGTTCTTGATATTATTATTCAGCAAAGAAGAAGAAACCACTGTTGATTTGAGCCTCTCAGAGTATGAATCTTCTTGTTTTCAAAAGACTTAACAAAATTTATAAATTCCGATAAGGAATTTTTCTCCATCTGTTATGTTAATATAGTTTTCGCCCTTTCAACTATAAGAGACAATTTTATACAAATTTTGTTCAATCTATATTTTTATATATGTATAATATTTAAAAATTATTTTTCTTTTGTTAGAGAAGATATTAAAGAGAAATATGAAGATAGACTTCAAAAAGAAATGTCTGGTCCAACATTTGAAGTAATTAGCAGAGTTATGAAAGCTATTGTTCAGAGGAAAATTACTGTTCCTGGATCCTTCAAAGGGTATTTATTATTTAAAAGAGAATCACATGAAATTCAATTTATTATTATTGAAACTGCAAAAATTGCGCTCTTATTTATATATACAAAGTTTTTGAAATTACTTTCTTACGCCTTAGCCTTATTGTATTCTTTTTGTCTGAACTGACCAACTTAAAGTTTTTACATACTTACCTTTAAAAACCCTTAATTTTTTATTAAAGATTGTTAATTTTATTCAACAATGTGATTTGTTACTCTCTCCAAATAAAATGCTTTGTAAATTTATTGTAAAGAAAATTTTCACTTGTGTTTTTCTTTATAGTTAGAAAAAAAAAATTCTTTGTTCTTTTCTATTAAACATATATATTTGTTTCAAACATGATTTACAAGTTTTTAAATTCTTAGTGCTAGATACTCCTCCTCTAAACGTAACCTGGCCAAGTTTCTTAAAAACAATAACATGCTAATAAAATTTAAAATATTTTTTATAAGTTAAGTAATACTCTTTGAAAGCATAGCCATATGTCACATATTATGGTCCAAAGCATTATTGACAGATATTGTATTGATGGATACATTATAAATGAATATTTGTAAATTTATTTTTTCATGTAAAATAAGCTTCAATTTCCTGCAGTTCACATCCCTCTACCCTTACATCCCAGTTTCCCTCAGAATGCCAGCAACATGCTCAGTTCAAAAGATTCATAACAAAGATTATAATTTATACACATATCCTTCTGCCTTTTCATGTTATTACACTTCCTTTACTCTTAGATATGAAGGACATTAAATGCAGTGAAATAACCATGTGTTTGTAATCATATATCTTTTTCATGGGGTTTCTATATTAAAGAGTTTAAGTTCTCTTTTTTCTAAAAGGAAAAAGGCTAAAGTTCATTTACATAACTTTTAAATGTGCTTCTAGCTTGTTCAAAAATCTCGGAAGAAAGAATAGTTTTTAACTGTTTTACTACTTTTTTTAATTTGAAAAAGCCTTAAGAATATCTTAAAGTATTTACCGATACCTTACTATAAATTATGTTTGATCTAGAGAAGAGAATGTTATATTGTACTATATTTAAATTAAAGCAAAATTTTATTTGTAAAATTTTCTTCGAACTGCTTTATTACACCAAATATGAAAATATTAGTAAATGTTTTATGATAATAACTTTAGCACTTCATTTTAGGCATAGTGGAACTCAAGCTATTACATGTTCATACCGTGCTGGAAATGGTTTACTGTACCCACTGGAACGTGGATTAATATATGTTCATAAACCACCTGTACATATTCGATTTGATGAGATAGCCTGTGTTAATTTTGCTAGGAGTGGAGGAAGTACTAGGTCATTTGATTTTGAAATTGAAATCAAATCTGGTATGGTTCACACATTCAGCAGCATTGAAAAGTAAGCATTCCACATTTCATGTGGTGCAGCAAATAGTGATTTTGAATTTAAAATGAGTTTATTTTTAAATGCTTTGATTACTATACATATTCATTACCTTGAATTGAAATGAAAATAACTTTTTTTACTTTTGCTATAAATTTTAAAATGATTTGCTTCCCTGTATGTAATTTAAAAAGAGAAGATAGAAAATTGTGTTTTTAATACATTTATTAAAGTGAGGAATAATTCAAAATTTTCAACAGTTTAAAAAAATATTCCTTTCATAGAAGACCATTCATTATACAATGTTCTTAAAAATTTTAAATATTTTAGAAATATTATTCAATTCTTACTATTAGCTCAGTATATAAATTTGTTTATCTTGTTCAAATTTTATTGATAATCAATTACTTTCTATTCATCCATTCAAGTTCAAATACATTTTTTAAAATTTGTAGTGGGTGACACTTGATGATAATACAGTTTTTTCAAATATTAATTCATGAATTACAGGTTAATTAATTAAATTAATTACTGGTTTTCAACACCAACTTAGATTTGCCTCTATTGTTGTAACAATGTAACTGTTAAAACAATGGCAACAGTTGCCATCGAAAACTAGTTTTTCAGCCAAACTAGGTGTGCATTGTTACCACAATGTAGCAAATCGTGCCCTTTTTTCAATTCCTACTATTAGTTCACTCTCTTCCTATATATATATCTTGTTCAAATTTTCAATCGTTAATAAATTACTGTTTATCCATTCAAAAAGTAGGAATTGAATTAAAAATTGTTTTTTATATTACTTGTTTTATTTTAACAGGTTTATATATAATTAAATAATAATACAGTGTACATGAAATGAATGAAGTATATGTTGTACTAGAAATAAATATTCAAGCATTAATGAGTACTTTGATAAAGCATACCTACTACCTTTAATAAAGTCTAAATTTGTAATATTAATGCTTTTTTTTTTCAATAAAAAAATCTACCAAATTTATCTTTAAATGTGCATTTAAAATTTATCAAAGACCACCCTAAAATTCTTATTTTAAGAAAACTATAAATTCCTTAAGTTATGTTTTTGTTAAAAGTTGCAAATTTTTTTTCTTTTAATATTAAATTAATTTTTATAATTTTATACTAAATTTGCATTTGTCTTTATACATAAATATCAAAGTAATATTAGATTTATAAAACTTGCCAGAGAACAATTATCAATTTTGTTATGTATTATTTTTTAAATTTTGTTTTCAGAGAAGAATACGGACGTTTGTTTGACTTTGTTAATTCCAAGAAATTACGCATCAAGAACTGCAACCTGGGATTGGTATGTCCTTTCTTTTAAAAGAAAAATATAATTTTAAGTTTTAATAAAGTTACTTTCAATGTATAAATAATTGCAGTATTTTTCGTACCTCCATTTTATTTTTAACTTCCTGAGTGCTTGTTTTTTGGCTTTGGTTAATTTTTAAAATTAAGATCAATAATTTTAACTGGTAAACTATGATATATTAATGTTAACTAGCATTTCCATCTCCAGAAATCTCTTTTAGTCTGAAACTAAAACAAACTATGGCTTTATGTTAAAAAAAAACCCTAAAATTTCTCAGATAGTTCAAGACTCATGATCCTTCAATATTTCATTTAAAAACTAAGCTATAATGCAGTAGTCTTCAAACTTTTTAAACTTCAGAACCCTTATGGCTGTAAGGTGTTTTGGGGAAACCTCACTCACACTTAAAAGTATTTACCTTAAAAGAACCACGTGTCTTAGGTGCTTTAAGTAAAGACAACAAAAAAAAGGTATTGTATTTGTTATAAAATTTTAATTTTATTTACTTGATAATATTACGTTGTGATTTAAATATCACTTACCCATGCATTATACTCGGTAACTGGGCTATGTGCTTGCAATGTTTTACCCAAACTGTCCATTAGAAAACTATTTAGTTGTGCTAAACATTTAACTATTGAGTTTAAAATTGTTTCGCCTAACCCGGGACACTAAACAATGAATATTCACAATTTAGTAGGTGGTACATATAAAGAAAAAAAACTTTTGATAATAAAAGTTTAAAAAATTACAAAATAAAGTTATGTATAAATAGAGAATTTTCAATTTTAATGACTGGGATAAGCTTTAGATATTTGTAGTTATACAAACTTCAAAGAGAACCTAAATCCATTTTTCATACATGTTTATAATTTACTTTTGGATTTTTTATTGTGACTTATGGAACCCTTGGATATGCCTTGTAGAAATCCAGGTTTCCATTGAACACAGTTTGAAGATCACTTCTCTAGATGCATACCATCATTACTTAATAGATTCAATGTACCAAATTATGTCTTTGCTGTCTGAAACATGTAAACACTTTGTTTTATTAAGCATTTGACTTGTAATTCTTTCATTTCATATGTCATTGTAGGCTTTGAAATCTCTGAGACATTAACAACTGTCTTTGGCTGCCATCAAGAAATAATTGTGCATCATTTCTGTTTTGTTTCGGATGCTCACGGTTCTTCCCTGAAAAGCTTTCACTTTTCACCCTGATTAAATGTTATATAACAATACAAATTTCAATTTAAAATGTTCCGTCTCCTCTAAACTTGCACATAATAGCTCAGTTGAATCAAATTAAGTGGTATTTTTAGGATGCACCAAATTACATTTTGTTTTTATGTTAAGGATTAAAAATAGATAATTTTTATTTATAGCTCTCAAACTTTTTATTTTTGCATTCTATTTTTAAAGAGTACAAAAGAAAAGCCAACATATAAGGAAGATTTGGTTGATTCTGATGAAGAAGATGAACCAGATGCATATTTGCAACGTGTCAAAGCAGAAGGTAGAGAAAGAGAAGAAGGTGGTGGATCAACAGATGAGGAATCATCAGATGAATCATTTGCTCCAGAAGAGAGTGGAAGCGAAGTTGCTGAGGAGTTAGTTTCATTCATTACTTATTTGAAATTAAATATAAAGTCATACTTTTACTTACTTACATAAAATCATACTTTTTTTTAAAAAAAAATTAAGTATGACTTTATGCAAGATGCAAAAGATTTAATTTAAACCCAACTTCATTTGACCAAACTAGAGTATCCTGATGGCTCTTGGATAGTTAATGTAAATGGTTTTTTTTTAGAATAAGTTATTATAAAATTTCTTTTTAGCAACAGCATAATTTCATTTTCATGTCTCAATTGCAATTGAAAATTGTTAAATGTACATTTGGGCATTATATAGCTGTAGTACAAAAATGTCAAAACATGCAGCACACTTAAAATATTTTTGCTGCTCAATTAGTATATATACTAGTAAATGACAAATATTTAAACAAAAATTCGGACTTCAACTTTAAATAATATTTATGGATAAGGAAAAAAGTGAGCATATAACAGTGACCATCAGTTTAAAAATTACACCTATAATTAATTTTCTTATATCATATAAATTTGTTAATTCAATAATTATTTCAAATTGCTAAATAATATTAAAACTCAATTTTCAAAATGTAATATTATATAGCAGTCCCATTCTAGGAATCTACCATTTCTGAATCAATTACTTAACTTAAATAATGCCACCCATTCGATATAGTGGCTAGAGACACTGACTGCTGTGCTACAGGGCCTAGATTCGAATCCTGGAGAAGCCACAAATGTTTGTAAATGTGTAGTGCCTTTGCAACATGGTGTACTTTAAATAGCCATTGATCCACAAGTCCTCTCATAAGGTTGGTGGAGAGGTGGGAGGTTCTTGACCACCTCCAGAGTTTTCCTCAAAATTGGTGAGGAACCAAGTCTAATTGTATTGTCACCTGTATGGTGCTCAAAGCTACGGCTAATGACAGGTGAACATCTAGCCCTTTGTCGCAATGAATTTTGTGGTCTTGATCCGACAATGTCAGACAGATGCCATTAGCAACAACAAATGTGATTGGTATAATTTTTCTCTGATACATTTTTTCTTTTTTCATTGTTTTATAGATATGACAGCAATCCACCAACTAGTTCTGATAGTGATGATGATGAAGAAGGTTCTGATAAAAGCTCTGGAGCTGAATATGAAGCCCCTAAAAAGGTTAAGGAGAAAAAACACAAAGAACCTAAAAAGTCTAAAAGTGCTAAGACAGTGGTAAGTATAAAACAAAGTAAAGGAGAGAAAAAGACTTCTGTTTACAAGGGGATACATGTTCCCAAACTTTTCAGATTTTGAATGTGTGGTTTTTATGCTTAGCTTAAACTTTAAGAATTTTTTTTAAAAGAATGTTTTTACATTGTTTAGGAAGATAAGATATTAAAAACTAATGTCAAAAAAATTCAAATCAACCTGTAATTCTGTACTTACCTCATTTATGAAATGTTTCTAATTAGATAATTAATGAAACAGTAAATGGTATTCTTTAAACTTATTAAATTTATATAGTTCTCTTTCCAATTACTATTCCAGGATTTGCATTATGATAATACCTAAATTATCTCTAAAAAGATGCTTTTTAAAGTAATCTGCCTAAAATCATGGAATAATACACACACAAAAGAAACAGAGCATATTTTCTTGGAGAAAAATATCCCTATATTTATATAAGTTCATCTAGGTATAACTTATATTGATTTATCATATTTTGTCTTTAAATTCTTTAGGAACATAATTTATTGTTTATACCAAGTAGTTAAACAGCTTTCAACATAATACAAGAAATGAGACTTAATAGCAAAAGATAAAGTAATTCTGACAGAAATTAAAATAATAGAATGCTGCATTCTAAAATTGCCAAAAATAATTTAAATGTATTCTATAAAAATATATATATATATTTATTTTATATATAAAATAAGTCAAAATGTAAACGCAGGTTAGAACATTTTCCTATTCAAAAAGAGTCCCAGGTTTGAACACAGCTATTTAATAGTAGATAATATACTATTAACTCTGAAACTGAGTTTTTTTAATGTTGTACATTTATTAGATATAAGTATTTCAATTTTGTTCTTTAGAGAAAGGCTATATTTTTTGTGTTATTTTTCTGTAAAGCTGCTCTCATACCCAGTTTTAATAAATGCATGATTTTCTAGTTAGGAAATCCATTTTGCAGGTTATTAGAAGATATGGAATTTAAAGTTTAAAGCCTTTTATTGAAAATTAAATTATACAATGTATTGCAGATAACACGGCATATATATATATATATATAGTGTAAATGTTTTTGTTTTTTAAATTAGTAGTTTAAACTCTTATTTATTATTATTATTATTATTTTTTTTTTTGGTTTCTCATTTGAATGGTCTATATTCTTTGGAATTAAATTTAATTAACTTTTCCGAGTAAAAAATTACATTTGTTGTATATTTACAGAAAGAGCCTGGAATGCGTAAAAAACGTCAGAAGAAAGAAAGGGATGAAAACAAACCAAAACGCTCTCCTTCTGCTTTCATTTTATTCTTAGGTGATATGAGAGAAAAAATCAAGAAGGAGAATCCTGGAATAACAATTAAAGAAATCCCCAAAAGAGCTGGAGAAATGTGGAAAGAAACTACAGATAAAAGTGTAAGTGCTTAGTCATTCATACATTGATGTATTTTTAATATTGAGAAATTGAATTACTTCCTTTCATCTTATATACGATTTCTTTCTTTTTTTTAATTAGAAATGGGAAGAAAAAGCTGCTGAATTGAAAAAAGAATATGAAAAGGCTATGCAAGAATATAATGCAAGTGGCAAAGCGTAAGTATACATACAAAAATACTGGTTTTTAAAAACATTAATTTCAGAAATCTGATTTCAAAGTATACCAAAAATTGTCACTGATATAATAGAGCTTCTAAAGCTCCCCCTAATGTGGACCAAAGGATAGCCGAGTTCAAGAAAATACAAGGTTATCAAGAATGGGATTAAAAAAAGCCTAAGTACAAGCATTTCCTCAGAAAATAAACTGCCTAAATACCTTTAAACAAAGAAAAAGTACATAATGGCTTCTGGAAAATGAAGATTTGTGAATACATAGTGTTCAGTAATTTACCTGATCAGATACACCTCAGAGAAATACTTAATGAAGGCATTAAGCTGTCTATAATGAAAACTTTGTAAAAAGTGGCTACTTTTTTTAAAGGAATGCGTAATGTCCTGTTGTTTTTGGTATTGCAGTCTACAGTTTGCTGCTTCATCGCTAAGATGACGATAAAACAGTGTCCATTATCCACATACCTTTTTTAAAATATTGAAGGGTGGTTTCAGCAGCCAGTAGTCCTTCACTATGTGATATTTTAATAGTTTGTACAATGTCTTCAACTTTAATATTTTCACCATTTTGAACAGATCTGCATGTGGGTTTTTTTTCACCCCCTACTTGCAAGGGCATGGCCTGGTTATCAACTGCTTTCTAGACTCAGTTGTATTATTTTTTTACTTCAACTAATTTCAACTGAGGCTCAATGTGTTTCCAGATTTCTCTGTGATAATTTTCAGATTGTCTGGGGAAAAAAAATCTAAAGAATGTTTGCTAACTGTAGAATTTTTGTTTTTATCTGTGGTAAAAATAAATTCTTTTATTTATATATCTCTCTTATACTCCATTTCTTATTGAAGACAATTGTATTTTAATGATGTGTTGAATTATATTTCATTAATTCTGATAAAATAAAAAATTTAAATCTTTTTTTTACTATAAAATTCCTTTTGCGATTATACATATTTTTACTATTAAGCATTGGAACAAATTGATAGACAAAGAATCATCACCCCAATTTGTTTTAATCATAAATTATAATTAAATCAATCAAAATATTCTGTCAAAAAAATTTTAAAAAATGGACTTTGATAATTGTAATTTTTACATTTCTGTTTTGCATTTATGTCTGTCCGTTAAAAAGCGTTTAGTTATCTTTATGGAATATTCACTTAGACATATATATGGCAGTCAGATTACTTATATATCATATATTACAATAAATGAATAAAATTGGTTTTTGATATTATTGTAAAAAAATATTTCTTCACAGAGCGGCAGCCGCAGAGAAGGCTTCTAAAGACCAAAAGACCCCCAAAAAAGATAAAGATAAGAAACAATCTCAGGCGACCAAATCTCCAACTAAATCTCCTGGATCATTTAAAAGTAAAGAATACATCAGTAGCAGTGCTGACAGCTCTGATAGTGAAGATAAACCATTAAAGAAAAAGAAGGAATCCGATTCTGACGATGATAAAGTGAGTTATTTTATTCTCTTGTTTTATTCCTTTTTCACCATAAAATTTTTATTTCCAGTCATTCATAATAACACAAAAAGTCAATCATGAAAATTTTTAATGGGTAAAATTAATAATTTCGATTTATTTAAAGTTTCATCTTAGAGTGAGTGGAGATTTTACTGTGGTCTAGTCAGGTGGGGATTTGGGTGATATAGGAATACAATCTTGAATTAAAATTCTATGTTAATAAATAGTATAAAAGTAAATTTTATATAGGTAAAATGATAGCATAATTATAGAATAGAGTTGTTCTATGTAAGCTAAAACTAAATGAATCATATAAAGAAATTAAGTGAATAAGAAAAGGGAGATAAAATCAAATGCTTTGCTTTAAAGGACTGGAAATGTCAAAATATTTGAAAGAATTGTATAAGGAATTTTTGTATAGCGATAGAAATGAAAATTAGGTTATTTAAATTTCAATATTTTATTATAATGGAATTTTTGTCAATTTTGTTTTTGAATTAAATGGTTTTCTTAAATAAAGTTTTTGTAATAATTACTATCCAATGCTATTCCTTTAGAATAAATAAATTCTGATACAATATTATTTGATTCTTTCATTAGTGCTTATGACCAGAAGATAAGTCTGGGTTGGAAATTACTGTAACAATTCCTTCATGTTGACAATGAAGTTCTGATTCTGTTTATAATATAAAACTGATGTACCTCGGATCAGCAGTAAATTTTCTCTTTAGGTATTAACATTGTCATTTTGAGGTGTTTTTTTTAAAGTGTACTTAATGTTTTATATATATTTTTTTCAGATGGAAATTGATGAAGCTGCATCAGATTCTGGATCAGATTAAAACTCTGTGAACTTTGTAAATAGTGGTACATTGTAACTTAATCTTTAATTTTCAATAAACTTTGTATTTTTAAAAAGTATGTATTAAGTATTTAAAGTTCCTCCTCCTTTTTATTGCAGAGAAAGTCAAGTAGAAATTATCTGCTTAAAAGAATTATGATAAATTAGACAGCTTTTTATGGTACTAGGCTTATTGTGATTGACTCAATTAGAATTACTTTATTATGAAGTTTTAACAAATACAAATCCATAAATCAGTGAAATGTAAATGGATTATAATTCAAAATCAATTTATTTGCTATTTTCTCACAGTAAAATCTTTGTATCTTAACCCCTTATCTGCCGAGGAAAACTTACGAGATACGCTCCCCAGTGCAACTGTTCTTCATACAGGCGCACGTAGTTATGCAGTGTATTGGAGGGGAAAAAAGAAGAAAAAAAAATTCTAAGTATAGAATAACAATGTATTAGAACTTATCTGTGTGATATTTCCTAAGGAATTTCATCTAAATCCCTCTCAAAAAGATCTATTTCGCACAATAAACGAAAACGGAAGCAAAAACTGCACACCTATGACTTTCACCGCTTCAGAAACATCCCCTTTACCAATACCCTACCCCTGTTCTCTGAAATGAGAAAATCCGTTTCAAACATTGTCAAGGTCATTTTATGGCATTCCAAGGCTGTGGGAGCAGTTTTCTTTACAGCAGCGGAATGCAAAGGATCGTACTTCGGGAAGGCATACATATACGCCAGCAGCAGTGAAGGCATAGGTTGACTGAGGTGTATATATACGCTGGCGACAGTTAAGGGGTTAAAAGTGAAATTTTCAATACTATTGGAACCACTCAGGATCCTGGGCATTCTGTAACTGTTTTGAGATGTGTTACAGTTTGTTCTCCATTTGAATTTTTAATATGATGTAGGATAATTTCAATCTAATCAGCTCTATATTTACATATATTTTCAATTGTGCTGTGAATCTGGTTCAAGCTATATTTTTTCATGAAGAAAGTTGGTTGTAATAAGAATTTTCAAATTAATTTAATAGATCTTTATAAAATGTGAAAACAAATAATTAAAAAAATATTCCTCTTTTAACATTTTTTTTTAAACCTGACATTCTTTTAATGAAAAAGGAACTTGAATGATCAATTTCTAGAGCTCACTTGTAATATTACATTTGTTGTGACTCAAGCCATGTCGGTTTTCTAGTGCAATTATATTTGCAAATCATGATTGGTGTCAGATACATTTCAGAAGACTTTTTTTTTTTATAATTGGAGATATTTTACTCAAAATTGCTAAGTTACGAAATGAGCGGGACCAAGAAATATTGATAAAGAAAATTTCTCTGTTTAAGAAAGATGGGGTTTTTTTCCCCTACAATCCAGTTCAAAATCCAACTAGTAACACTATCTACTTATTTCACAAACAGGGGATGGAGATAGTCATTTGTTGTTCATCTTTTGAACAAGTTAAGATTTCTGATTGATGGAATGTATCTCATCAAGATATTACATATACTGTGTATTTCCATTAATGAGCCAAGAATTTTCAGAACTTTGTAAAAAATTAAAGGAATCGGCATAGTATACGGATCTTCAGAAAGATGAACTTTACCAAGCACAAGCAAAGTTTTTGTAAAATTTTTTTTATTTTTTAAACTTTTTGAATGAAACTATTTAATTCCAAAAGAAAATTACATTAAATCTTCAAAGTCAGAATCTGAGTTTCCAAATGGTTCATAAAATTCATTCGCTCATTGGAATATCAAAATGCATATGATTAACATGCCATGCAGCTAATTATGCCTCAAAGATTACATGCTGTGTATGCATTTCTCTTCTCACTTATTTTTGAAACAAAAAAAAATGTTACAGAAAGACTATTGCTGGTAGTGTACTAGATAGCGAATGGTGAAAAATGTTTCCTTCTGATAGGGTTGTACCAGAAATAATATTGCTTGCATCTAGCATTTTACTTAACAACAATCATTTTTACACTTAGCAACATTTGAAAATTACAGGTATTTTTTTTTCTTTCTTTTATTCAACTTATGTATAAGTTTGAGAAACAGTATGTGAATCTGCCATTACTATAGTATTTTATAGGGATACAATTTCATAGTAATTTATAAATTTGTACAATCTGTAGTATTAAATATTTTTTCATAATGTGGCATTTACATATGTGACCACATTTAAACAAATTCTCTAAAGTTGGAATCTTTCAATGAAAATGAGAACATCATGTTAATTGATTTTGAAAAACTTAGTATATTAGTCAGTTATGTAAATAAACTTTTTTTTCTTTGTAATAAGGAAAGGAAGTTAATCTGACCTTTTTTTCCTGGAAATTTAAAACTATTCAAGCTGGAAATATTAGTTTGGATTTTCTTTTGAAAGCTTTGAGATTTACTGTGTTAAAAGAATATATATTTTAAATGAATACCAAGTACTACATATTGCATTACCCAGCAAATTAAATTGGTTTAAATCCTAGAGGAACCTTTTCGCTGATAATCCTCATAATTTTTTCCTCTCCTTTTTCATAGTTAATAATTTAACTTTCATAAACATCTTTAGAAAAGTGTAGAAAAATTAGGTTAACTAGTCTAGAGGCATGAATTTTAGGTATTTTATCAGGTGCAATAAAAAAAAAAGGAGTCTTACAGTAGTCGCATATGTGTAACATCCGACATGTTACCGTGGTAAATACGCAATAGTAACTTGCTATTGCTTGAAATCTATTAAATCCCGAAAAAAATGAATCGGGTATCATTGGAAATAATTTTCTATCGAATAATTATATCTTTGATGAAAATTTTATTCAACACAAGGAGTATTGCAACTTTTTATCAAAAATAATTATTCTTGTTCAATTTGTTGAACAGCGGAGAATCTTATAACTATGGTGTAGTAGCTAGCTGAGGCCTTGTCAGATCGGTCACATGGATGGGCCGTGAATATTCCGAGTGTGACTTAAAAAAACCCCTAGAGTTATGATTTTAAAATAGTGGGCCACCCAGCAACTGGAAACCCAGTCTGTTTATAGAGAAAATGGAGACAAATCGAACACAGCAGGTGGAAGTAGAGCAGAAAGAAATAACGAAACTAACTCGTGGGGTTGGGGAGGCATCAGTGTCGAGAACGAACATAGCTAACTGTGAACTAAGTGAAGATGGGATTCCCCAAATATCATCATCCCATCGCACTTAGTTCGTGACGTCACCAAACCCTATAGGATTAACATGGGGTTTTTAATTTTAGCGACGAACCCCCTTCTGGCCCACTACCATAGAACAAATTGGACAAAATGATGTAGCTCAACGAGGAGAACCTATGGTTCAAGTTTCTTAGCAGACTCAAAAATGCTCGGAGAGGACGATTTTTAAAAAAATTTAAAATTTTAAATGTGTGGGGGGATGAGGAAATATAGGATTATTACAATAAAATTATATGTGCAGAAAGCTCATAAGGATATCTATGGAATCAGGTATGGATGACCAAGGTGGCCTATATATATATAGTATTCGAGAAATAAAGAAAATAAATAGCCCTGTAGGGGGGAGCACGTGAGGAGGTCGATTTCTCTTACATCTCGCAATACTATTAAACCTCCAAAATGTCGACCCTAGCTCAATTCAAAATGGGGGAGGGGGCAAAATTTTTACCCAACCCCATAGGAATAACATGGGAGCACACTTTAGTGCTGGAGCCCCCAGGCCTACCAAAAGCGGATAAATGGACGGGTCTTGCCGAGGGGAACCTGTGGTTCAAATCTCAAAGCAGAGACTCAAATACATTTCAAGATATTACAGATTTAAAAAAGTTTTGTTAGACATTTGGAAAAAAAAATTCACGCAAAAAAAAAATTATTTTAGGATCCGAATTTTTATGGTGTCCTTAAGTTTTTCCAACCACGCGCCATGATCTCAAGTAAATAAACTGATTCGAACCCGACCGTTTTGCGAGTTTCGAGATTTGTAGTTGGCAACAACTGCAATGTAAATTTAACTAACTTGGCTCGTGTAAGTATTTAAGGAGACTGAAGTTGGTTGAGGGATGATCGTCGGTTTCAGACTAAATGTTAGAAGTGATTGGGCTCGTCGACTGAAGGCATATTAGATGTGTGCAACTGGTTTGTTGCTTCGCTTTTTTTCTTTAAGATGTTTCGATCTATTAGAAGTTAGAGAGTTGAAGGAGGGTTCGAATCAGTTGACCAAAGTCTGGTTATGTTATTTTTCTGAGGATTATATTTTTTTAACTTATTGTTTTAATTGCTCCAGTGGTGAGCAGATTGACTTTACTTATTTAAAGAATAAAATATATGTTTAGAGAAACTGCTTTCATATTATGCCTCCTCGACATAAAATTTCACTGCCAAACTTTGCCTGGGTTAGTTTACCATGAAGAATTATATCAAGTTTTAAATGTTGAAATAAAATACTAGGAGTTACCTTATGAGCAAAAAATTTGGCGAGAATAAACAATGGAGGTAGAGAGATCAAATGAGCTAGGTTTGATAGGCTGAGGTGTCGAGCTTTTGTCAAAATGCTGTCCAGGGGTGGAGGCACCTGGGAGGTCGAGTCCTTGTACTTCCAAACCAAACAAGTAGTACTATCGATCCCCTAAATATCAACACCATATCATCAAAAAAAAATGGCGCCATAGGATTAACATGGGGATTGATATCTTAGTGTGCAAGCCCTTCCCTGCCCAAAGCAGTTCATCATTCGTAAAGAAACTATGAAGGGGAGGGGGGCAGGCCAGGTCGATCAACGCTACCGCTCACGCTTCCCCGGTTTCCTATTACACATTTTGTCCCTTCTCATGAAATCACAAATATCCAGTAACCGAAAGGAAAGATCTTATGCATCAAAAATATTTTTACCAGATATTTATTAATGTTTGAAGTATACAGGAAAAAATTTATACTGGTTGATGAAGAGGAGGTTCTCAACAAAAAAAAAAAGAGGCACACCCAGCCTGTTATGATTGTTAAGTGCAAACAAAGTTGTACAATGGTACTTACATTTTTTCAATCTGATTCCTGCTCCATACATTGGTCTTTCCTCTACTTCAAAAAACGCATTCCAAGAAGTTCTTTTTTCCCAAATGAGCAATTCTAGCCTTCTTTGAAGTATCAGAAGCTCGTATTTCTGAATGCTCAATCCGAATGTCTTGTTTAACGGCGAAAGCATGAAAGCTACTGTATAGATTTTTATTCCCATAAGGGTCAACATTTTAAAAATGGGAATGAAGCCTCCGTTAAAAATGCAAACTGCTATTAAAGTTGCAATTCCAATTGTGTGTGTCCTGGCATGTATATGTTTAGGTGCAAAAGTCCATATTAATGAATTCCGAGATTATTTTGGGTTTGTGAACCTAAACATCTACTAGATAAGCTCTCTGACGATAAATTCTAGTAAATCTACTTTGTTATTGTCTATAGTTCGATTCTTTCTAACTGAACCGGTTTACAAGCCACATCACTGAACTGGCTATGTCTCCGAAAATAATTATAGTTTTGAAAAATCCTCTTAAGTACATATTCTTAAACATTTAAGCTTTGAAAATATGAAAAATCAATTTTTCAAATTTTTATTTTCATGATAAATCAAACGCTTCATGTTATTTCTCTATTATGTTGTTTTACCATTTCAAAGTGTAACATGGCTCACCACTACACTTTAATCCTGAAAATTTGTAGTGCCCACTAGACAAAATATAGTTAGATATCTAGAGCACTAAACCTGCAGCCCAGCTGCCTTTTTCCGAGTGACTCGGTCATGGCCCATTATTCTTAAATTGAAATTCTTAATATAATGTACTAAAAATTGAAATGAAAATTCTATCAATCAATTCTTTTAATTTTGGTATGAATTTGTTTACATTCTACTATCAAAACAAGCAAGAGGCTTGGTCATGGTTGAAAGGAAATTGAAACAGTAAAACATAACACAGTAAAAAATGGATAAATGTAAGTTTGTGTATGTAAAGGAAAGGTTTTAATATTGTGTTTGATCAATTTTACTTTGTGTTCAATGTTCCACCCCCACCCTTCTATTTTCATGTTACACAGCCTGTGTTAAATACCCATCATTTGTATGTGGTTTGACGAGACAAAAGGTTGAGTACCCCTGTTTTAGAGTAATCAGAACCTCAAACTCTACACAAAGCCATAAAGTACACAAGATTTTTTTTAAAAATAAGATGATCATTTAGTATAAAGGGTACCCTCCTGAGACTCATTTCTTATCCAGCTTTTTAAGCAATTTAAAATCAATTATTTAGAGAGGGGCGGGGATTAATTTTCTGCTTCCAGAAAAAGATGAAGTTTAAATAAAATCAGTTCCTTTCCCAAGTTTAAAATTTAACGCAAGTGAATATCAAATTTTAAGATGTCAGCACAATTATCAACAGCAAAAGAAGTTGCTAATAGTTTTACTGTTGTTCAATTCGCACAGATGCCTTGACTATCCTTACAACTTCAACAATTCTTTTTAATTCTACAATTTAAGATTTACCAATAAATACAAATCTTTATTTTTTGGCTGATTTATTTTTGTAGTATAATTATGCAAGTGTTTTTAAAATAAAATAGTAGATTCCATAGCATTCATAAACTGGATCATCTTTTCGAAGGAAAAGATAAAAAACCTGACCCAAATCAATCTTTTTACAGTAAAACCAATTTTTAAACAAATAACCGTTTCAAAATAGCAAATATATTGGTTTGAAATAAATTTTCTGCATATAAAATTAAAACATTCTCAGAATAGTAATGGAACAATGTTACATTAAAGAAGTATCAATTAGTATGTACAGAAAACTTTATTTTATCTCATGGAACACATCAATAAAAAGGTATTCTAAACATAGATTTAACTATAAATAGCATTAGCATGTACATATAGCACCAAGTAACATAATTCCAATACAACGACTTAATTGAAAATAAATGTTACAAAAAATATACTAAAATTCAGCTTTTGACATTCATTTAAATATTTATATTTCTTTTACATCCATTTTCATTCAAGTATGACAGGAGTTTAATTACAGCAAAACACATTTTTAACTAAAACATTCTTCACAATTTATTGCCGTAACACGCCTTGTAATCCAATTAAAAACTTACGATTTTATACACCATTGAAAATATTTACATTACTGTTTTATTACTGTTACTATTTTTTTCTCTCTTCAAATAATTTGAATGTAATTCAGAACAAATATTAATGTTTAGAGCTTAAACTACAAATATACATTCACACTTCAAAATTAAGTTGGTTATATTATTCATATATATATTATAATATACACAAAATACTGAACTATTACTATTGTTCTATCATTGAGTGATACTTTTCAATTTAAAATTAGCATATGCTTAGACACTGTGCTTGAAGCATTAAACATTTAGAATTAAATATTGCTACTTATTTTTTTTAACTCTATAAAGTAGATAAAATGTTTTAGTCATAGAAATCCAATTTCTCAAATCTTTCAATGAACAATTTTCCCACTGTTTATAAAACAAACATTTTATTGATGCATTTATTTTTTTAAACAATTGTAATTAACCGATTCAAATATTAGATAATATATCCTATCAAAATAAACCAGATAATGTAATCTATTTTTGTCATTAATCTGTCTTATAAAACTACTCAATAACCACCCTAAAATCAACTTCATTCACACCAAGAATTCGAGATGCAATATAGGGTTTAAACACATTTAATTGACACATTTTACAATGATAAATCTTCGATTTTCTTTTTAACATACAATGAAAGGTGAAAGAAGGAAATAAAGTCTCTTGCATAGATAGAATTTTGGTTCTGGAACATAGGAACATAAAAACAACTTTGATTTAATATGCGTGATCCTTGATGAAGAGAGTTTCAGCAGCTGCGGCTCCAGCTACACCACCGCCGTATTTTCCCAGGGAGGCTTCACTGCAGGCCTATACATGTCATGGACGGAACAAAAAGAGCACACAAAACAGAAAATTATAAAAGAGGAAAGAGTAATAGACACACTGAAAAGACGCATAAAAAAGTATAGAAAAGTGCAATTAAAGTTTAGAATGCTAGAAGAATTGGCACAACATGCATCTTTAACATTAGCAAATTAGCATGAAAGAGAAAAATGAGGAAGAAGTTATGGTCACAAAAGAGCAGGAAAAAAATTAATAAGCATGTGTTGGCACGAAATTGGATGATTTGGAAGCCAGACTATCAATTGATCCCGCTACATATTTACCCTGACATGCAAGTGAATTAGCCTAAAAGAAAAATTTCCAATTAGTATTACTACATCTACAAGTTAAAAGGATAGGTTTCGGCAGAAAACATTCATGCAAGGTTTTATCCATATGTCAAAGTTGTATAGAAATTCTTATAAAATTTTTAAAAAGGAAAACAAAGGCATAATACAATTTAGAGTAAGAAAAGTTACTACAAAGTCAGAGATAATCTATTCAAGTTATTCTTCAAGTATTGATTTAATTAAACAACTGCCTCCATAATCTAGTTACTAATCAACAAGTACATTTAGCAATAGTTTAATATTAATACCTATGATTGATGGTATACAGAGGTGTGTAAAAGTTATACTTTCTTTTACAATGCAAAGAGATTTTAGAAGAATTGGAAAAATTATGAATTGTGAATGGGTTGCATCAACTATCAGGAAATACACAAGTGACCACATAACATACTGCCAATAAATACATTTACTACTTGTATACAGGTACCATTTTCTCTACAGTACATCTTGGGTAGATCACAAAATTTCTTTTGTACAGTCAATTTTATGGAAGAATTTTGATAGCATTGCCAACCAAAAGGTTTTTTCCTATTCAAGTAATAACGAAAAGAATCTGCTGTAATCAATCCAGCATGCCTTGTTAGCTGATAAAATTCCAAAAGAAATCTAAAGCACAGGGGTGGTTTCTTTTTTATTAAAAATTTAACAGTAACCTCAATGGATTTTAGGACTAAATTAGAATCACAATATCAAATGAATGGAAGCAATGTTACAATTGGCAACATTTGGTTACGAAAAGATTCATGGGATGCCACCTCAAAACAAAAGCTTCCAATTACTACAAAAGCGATCAAACAATGCAAAATAGATTAATAAGCAATACAAAAAGTGGATTATATTGTCAAATGAATAGAAATCAATAGTTCATCCAAGTCAATGAAGAATAGAGCTCCAACTATAATGTCTAGTGAAAGTTGCTTTGATGATCTACGAGCTTTTTTACCGAGAGAAGGATCCCCCCCATTTGTTTATGGTACAACAAATGCTCCACAACTATGTAGATATTCTGCAAAGAAACTTCTCTGCTATTTACGACTAAAATGAACGTTTCCAAGTGCCTTTTCTACGATGTTCATGCCTGTTTGTATTGCACTTTTGATTCATCCCCATGCCATGCTCATCCACTATATATTGTTCATTTTTATTTTGTTTTTCCAAATCCTACTAACGAAAAAGACACATGTCTATTTTACCATTGCCTTGTTACAACCTAGCAATAGTCTGGATTTGAATCATAAAACTTAAGGAACAAAATGGTTTAGAAAGTGTCAAATAAGAAACCTGGATTGCTGAAGCAGCTAAAAGAACATTTCCAAATCTTGTTCTAAAAATACCTCCTTGTAAAGGAAGCCTTGCATAGACCGTTTACCAAATGTACACCTGGTGCCTTAATTCAGATAGGTGGTAATTTGAACAAATGTTAAGCTTCTCTCACTACGTATAACACACTGAGCCATCTTGAACTATTCTTGTTCTAGGCTAATTGAGCTTTATAGTTTGCCCAATGCTAAATCCCCCCCCCCCGCACACACCAGTGTTCTGTTCACTCGACAGGATCATCCTTGAAAAAACTAGTTCCGACAATTTTGGAAATTGATTGGCCCATATGTTGAGCATTTAATCAAAATGTATCCAAATCTGGTTTCACCTATACTGGCAGTTGAATAGACCCTAATTCAGAGGAAATTTAAGGTTTCGCATAAAATATTAAACAAATTAAAGAGCTAGAAAAAAAAAACGACTCATTAGAAAAAAAATTTTAAACCTATATTGAGCACTCTGCTATGTATAACTAATGTGTGCTATAATTAATACATTACATACTAGCTTAAAAGTTACAATACTAGTTATAAATTTGTATAATCCTAAATTAAAAACAAAGTATTATATACCTTTGCCCTCTTAATAAATTCATCTTGTCCAGCTTTAACCGATTCATTCTTTCCAGCCCATGCTTTCAAAGCACTAGCCTGCAAGGCTCGGCCATAACTGAAGGTCAAGGCCCAAGGTTTCTTGCCAGGGTATTTGTTCAAAGCATCCAAATGTACAGAAGCTTCCTCTTCAGATTGACCTCCAGACAAGAAAGTGATTCCTAGAAGCAATTTATTTAATTTTCAATCAAAAATTAAAATTGCAGCAGCCAATAAGCGACTCTACAGCTGCATTTACAAGTATTAAAAGCCAAACAAAGAATTTAATTACATTTGTTAACCAACAGAATTAAAATTAACTAAAGCAGCCAAAGGTTCACTTAATTGTTTTAATCCAAAGTCATTTCAGTTAAAAGTAAAATCCACATCTAATATTTTTTTTACACTAGTGTTTCCAACTAAGAAGCATCTCGCACAAAGTATTTATCATTAATTTAAGTTTAATGAATAATTCACACTTGAAAATCGTTCAAAAAGATGTCATTTTATAACCAGACTGTTAGGAGCTCGATCAAGAGACTATTATAGGATTGAGAATTAGTTTATCAGGTATAAAATTGAGGTGCATTTCAACCAGAAAAACCATTTCCAAGAGGTTGAAGTTAATTCCATCATTTTTTCCAAAGTTAAACCTATCATGCTTAATGATATGTTGTCATCACTTTCTCAAAAGTTCAACTTCATTCTGGTACCATACCAGCTGGCTTGAAAATAACCATTTTTTGCATAACCCAGCAAAAAAGAAAAAAAAGAAAAAGAAAAAAAAAGGGAACCAGAGAAGACGCTTAGACAGAGTAAGATCTAGATTATAAGCAGAATGCGACAACACTTTCAGTTTGGAAGTTTAGAATTGGGAAATGCGGTATGATAAAGTTGTTTTGCTTGTAGTACATGCTTTCCATCAGTTGGTATTGGGTACCAGACCTTCAGAATGTCGTATTTTGGAATGTTGTACACATGTTGTGGTTAAATAGATATTGATATGTACTGTACAACAGAATTGTTCATTTCAAGTACAACAAACACTTTCAAAATTATCGGATACAACATAGATGACCTTGTACTCAAACAAACTGGATAATACATTACGAAGTAAAGCACAGGAAAAATAGAATTCAGGAATAAATCTGGATTTCAGAAATAAAACCAAACTTTGTTGGTTGCAATTCATTGTAGACTAATATTTTAGCGACTGGAGATTAATTAGCCTATAATAGTTTGTTATTGCTCCCTTGATCGAGTCTATTCACAAAAGGCTTCAACACCACAAGAATTAAGTTAGTAGATCTGTTGATTAATGATGCCTTATAAGAAGACTCAATTTCAACTATTACATGGTACTTTTCTATAACGAGTAGCCGCCTTGCTTATGGTTTGTTTTCAAGATTCAATGCCTTCAAAAAGCTGCGTAAATTAGTTCTGTATTACACATTCTTTTATACCATTAGAAATTTCATCTTCCAAGAGAAATTTAACTCTTTACTGTTACTTTACATTTCAGCCCCTAAAGTTTATCTACCACAGAGTAATCTAACATACAAGCTCTAGTAATTACTTAAATTATACTACTAATTATATAACTGCCCAACTTGTTCAGCGAAATTGGTAATCACGTACAGGAATAGTTTTACATGTACAAGTTTAACGAGCAACAAAACTCCATTCTAGGACAATCCAATAATAGTAAAGTTCATGTGATATATAAAATCAAGTCTTAAAATTGATGAGACAGTTCAATACAATAAGTTCTGCAAGAGACTCAAGGATGATACAATTTAGAATTCAAAATCTTCATGACACGTTTTTAAATAAAACTTTTAAAACTGAAATTTCAGAAGTTTTGATATATTCATTCATCATTCGAGATAGAAAATAAGCATTCAAGATTGAAGCCTATTTATTTTAATAAGAGATCACATTTAATATTTCCCCCTTCCATCTAAATATTTTAGAGTGAAAGGTTTTTAAACTGTTTATATAAGATCCAAAGACAATTAGTTAAAACTATCCAAGATAATTTAAGCAGCAATTTAATAAGACAACTTGATTCACAAAGATGAGAAGTCACTTATTCACAATAGAAATGCCTAGTAAAATATAAATACTTAACGTTTTGTAATTGTAAAAAAAGTGAAAAGATATCTTTCTTGATTTTATTCAATACTAAATAAGAGTTGTTCAATTTATACAACAGACAAAAAAATTTTACTAAAAAACCTAACTGTTACATTAGTGAATAGAAATGTTATGTTCAGTATGTGTACAAAAGAAAAGGTTAAGTAATTTATATTTCACTATACAAACCAGGAACAGCAGCAGGGACAGTCCTCTGCAAGGCAGTCACAGTAGCCTTTGCAACATCTCCAGGAGCGTACTTCTTGGAACAACTCTGACCAGGAGTTACCATGTTTGGCTTCAATAAGGTACCTTCTAGGTATACATGATGGTCACTCAAGGCTTTGTATACAGCAGCCAATACCTTCTCGGTTACCTTTTGGCAGCGTTCCAAGTCATGATCACCATCAGGTAAAATTTCAGGCTCAACAATGGGCACAATACCATTCTAAAATAAATGGTGAAAAATTAATAAATTCAGTTAAATACAAGATATTTAATAAGCATTAATACAAACAAAACTTGAAGGATTTCCTGTAAACCTGAAGGAATGAACCATTCTTTTGTACATTGAGACTATCAATTCCAAATCAATGAAAACTAGAGATATTTCAATTTAAAATGCTTTGCAAGACTTAATTTGATAGACAATCAATATAGTTATTCTTAAACTTTACGATTGCTAAGTTGTCTTGAATGTTTGTTAAAATTCAAAAGGCAATTATTCTCTCTTCCATACACATTAATGCCCCCTCCCCAAGCTGAAAGGGAGAGAAACAAGAAGCATATTTTAGACATAATTTTAAAATTCACTTCCTTGCTACAATTTCTTTTACACAAAATGTACATTATATACGCAATATAATCAAAATAAGTTATCACTATAGAATCACACACACATCAACAGTATAAAATTCTCAAAATAAATTTCTTCCAAATGTACATCCTATATAATATATTAATAAATCATCTTTCAACTAAAATATTTTGTTTGAAGCTCTTAACGTGCAAGACATAATTTGATCCAATTGACAAGACATTAAAACATTACAAAAGAGATAAAAATTTAACCTTTTGGCACTCTGTTGCATAGCGAGCTAGAACATTAGCATTTTCTAAAATAGACAGAGGAGATGGGGTATGATCACGAATCTTGAGGACACATCTCCACTTAGCGAAGCGGCATCCTAACTTGTAATACTCGGCACATCTGCTTCCTAAATCATCCAAACCTAAAAACAAATGTTAGGCTATGCTTTAAATAATATCCAAACTTATCAAAAATTAAAATATTTTTAAAAAATGCCAGCACACACAAGATTAAACCAATACTTTTTAAATAACTAGCGATGAAGCGAGGACTGAAGAAAATACATAAATATACATTTATGTTTAAATAATACTAACTCAAGTTAATACATATTTAGCTTGTATCAAATACCATAACAACCAATTTTACTTATTCTATTGGCATTTGACTAAACTCTTGTTTTCAACAAGTATGGAATCAAATATTAGTTTAGCAATAATATTGTATAGTTAAGAACATCTTGCTCCTCTTACTTGATCAACCCATTATTCTTCAAATTTCTAAGGATAAAAATAATGCTAACAAGCAAGACTACAGACTTTTTATAGTAGATAGTCCTAACATGCGAGTCACTTTTCCTTATAATGAAATAACTTGTTTAGAAACCAGGACTCTTAACAGTAAGAAATGTTTAGACAAAGGAACATTAAATCCTTTTAAATCAAGTTATTTAAATACATTATAAAAATTAATGCTTGCAATAAAAAATTTCAAGCAATAAAGAATAAATGTCAACGTCTTTGCCCAATATTGTTATAAAAAGTAATAAACCATACTAACCGTGAACAATAAGATAAACAGCTATATAAATAAGCTCTTGCTGTATTCTTTCATCACAGGATGCAATTAAAGTAATGACAATTAACTAGAAAATAATTTACTTAGTCATCTTTAATATTTTTCTTCATGTTTTAAACGAAAAGCTTAAGAGTTCAATTCTGCAGAAAGTAATAAAACTGATTATGAATTAATATTTATAAAATCTTACCCTGAGTGGTAGATTCTCCATCAGTGCCCATGAGGTCAACAACACCTTTATCTACCTTAATCCCGGGAATAATTCCTCTATTTTGAAGGAGAGTAACAAAGCTAGTTCCATCATCCGTTTTCTGGAAGAGTGTCTCATGGAAAAGAATTACTCCACTGATGTAGTTATCCATGCTTTTATCAGATGTAAAAAGCAGTTGTCTGTAGATTCTCCTATTTTCTTCAGTATTTTCAACGCCAATGTTTGCTAATCTTTTGCCCATAGTGCCTGAAAATTTAAACTTCGTTATAAACTACTATGAATTTTATTGAGACTTTCATAGATAAAATACAAAACGTACTATTCAATGAAGAGTTATAAGCAATTGACATTTGTAAAATTTAGAGTTTCACTCTTCTAACAAGATCTTGCTCGTACCAAGGAATACAATACAAGCAAGAATTCGAATATGAAAAGTGTTGCAAATAGAAATTCAAATCTTGTTTAAAGCAAATAAATGAATTTTAATGAATGATTTTTAAAATAATCAATTTAGTAAAATAGTATTTTTTAATAAAAGACTTCCATTTGCTTTCAATATTTCTCTATTTCAGACAGTAAATGTTAATTTCCCAATTTATGAGAGTAAAATCCCCCCCCCCTATTAAAACATTTTACTAATATGTGCTATAGTATTTAATGCAATAGCTGCAATGACACAGATTTATTGTTCCTTATATTTTAACAATACTTTAATTTTTCCTACGGTTGCATAGTAATCTAACATCAAAAAAGAATTCTTTGAATTATACATCTTTACTGTATTCTTCATATAGCAAGCCTAGGTGAAATAAAATATATCGCTTGTAATCTACAAGTATTACCATCTCTTTATAGTTTTCTTGGCAATAAATTAAAAGTACCCATTTGGGTCCCAAGCAGCACGATCATACTATTGAGATTGTGTCCAGAAAACCCAGTACATTTCGAGCATTATGGACAACTATGGTAATGTGTGTTACCAATTGTTGAAGTTGCAAGCTCAGATTTACTGAAGCAAGTACATTATGCAACTCTTTTATACAAGTAGTACATTTTACAATTATAAAACAATACTATAGCTCCAATTGGGATTCATCTGTGTAAAATGAACCAAGCACTATCCTGCCACCTGGTACTTATCAACATAAAATAAAACAAGCACTATCGCGCTGCATGGCTCTTTTCATACACATTCTGAAAATATTTAATTACTTGTATATTTAAAACTTGCATGCAAGCTTATTAACAGATTCCATTATTAATACCAACCTGTACTTTCATCAGCAGCCAAGATACCTTTACCAGGAGCAACAATTGCTTCAGCAGTCTTTTTCAATTCAGCCTGCTGCTGCTCAGTTAAATAGCTGAAGTGGGCCATATTTATAGTGTTTTATATCTAAAAAAAAAGAATTTATATATGCATTTTTAAAAAGAACATAGTTATGTAAATAGAGATCATAGAAAATATAATGTAGCATATATCAATTATAAGGATTTCTATTTTTTTTTACAGCAGCTTTTAAAAAATAAATTTTATTATAATTTATCCTTTGTTGCAAGTAAATTAGAGTTTATTATGAAGAATCTAATAGAACTCTACAAAAGCAGTAGCAAAACTAAAAACCTATTCATTATATTCATGCAAGTAATCTAAAAATTACTCATAAAAATTTCAACATTTTATAAAATACTCTTGATCTATTTCCCCTTTAAACTTATCTTTTAAGAGCAATTTGTTAAATAGATTAATGTTAAATTTTTCTACATAAACACCAAGATTATACATCAAAATAAAATCCATTGAATATTTTTTTTTACATTTCTAGAACTGCAAATCTTAAGCTGTGAATAAATTCTCACTTTAAGTTTATATATATATAATTAAAGATTCAAATAAAAATCAAAACACTAGTTTAAATTGCAACTTTAATGGTTTTTTCCCCATTCAAGACCAATACAAAATCTACAAACTATTTTAAAACTTATAAAGCAATCAATATCAAAAATCAAATGACCCCAATTCTTAATTAAAACTTCAAGATAATTTTTATTATTAGTCAAAATAAGAATTGACAACCAGAATTCAAATTTATAAGTGAGAAATTAATCCTATATAAAAATTTTAAGGCCATTATAATTCTGTCACTATAAATAGTTCGAAAATGTATAAAATTTCATAGAGTTTTCTCCACACAAAAATCAAAATAAAACCAAATTTTCACCTAAAAAATACCTACAGATAATAAGAATACTATCTAGACACAAGACAATTAATAAGGCACTTCTCCTGCAAGTGACAACTGGGATGCATGCCAATACTACATGACAAGGTCATTCAGGTTATCAGAGTCACTCCTACAACCTTCAGACTGAACTTACGCAATTCTAGTATTTTCCCATGCCCCCCCCCCCCAATATTTAAAAACTCTTCACTAGATATGATAAAGTTTTATGTCTCTTGATAACAGTTCATTGGAAGAGAATCAAGTTTATAGGTCAAAATTGAGAAATACATAATCTTTAGTTTAAGTTTACATTTATTTAAGTAGTTATTACAAAATGACCAAACTTTAAAATGCCTTATAAACAATCAAACAATACTTTAAAACAATTGGCTCCAAGAGACTTGAAATATTCATATCAAAAGAAAACAAAATACATGCAACATTTTAAGCTACAATTAAACAGTTGAAAGCCTATAAAAACAAAATTAATAAATTTACATTTCTACCTATGGATACACAAGAATTATATACCATTGAAATTATAACTAAAATATATCTGAATTCGATACTCAAAGCATTATACTATACACAAAGTAATCTTATAGTGTGAATTAGAATTTTATATAGAAAAAGCTTGAGTCTGCAAGACTTCTTAAAAATAAATTTAAATGTTCAGAACAAACTATTGTACTGCTGATTGTCAAAATAAAGTTAAGGAGGACATTTGTGAAACTAGCTGTAAAGAGTTTTATGCTGGCTAAAGATTTATGTTTGTATATTAAATATTACAAAGAAAAAGCCCATTTTAGAAGAAAAATTCTCTTTAGTAATAAAACAAAAATACAACCTTGGCAGAAATAACATACAATATCATGACAAATTTACGAGGAAAATATAATAAACCACTTAAAATTTAAGAGCTACTAACAGCCTTAAGTATTTCCCCCTATGATCAACATGGATTAAGTAATTGTATACAATGAACTGTGTAATTCATCAGATTAATTATTTCACATTTTCAAGTAAAAATGAAAAGGTATTTTGTTAGCAATCATCGTAAATGAATCCTGTTGAATGATAATACATTTGTAAGATTAATAAATTTCGAAGATCACTCCCATACGTATCGAGGTTAACAAGTAACCCATTTAAATGTGTGCGGTAACTAGTACGAACTTAGTTACGACACAAGGACATATTAATAAAAAGGCCGATTACTATTTGTTCCGGACTTCTTCCAAATAAAATAAAATGACAAGTTATAGGCAGGATTTACTTTTCACCAAATCAATGCATTTTAAAGTTGTTTTCATCATATTTAACTCGTGACAATCTCCCTCAAAGAAATTTTGTTCCAAAAAAATATTTTTAAAACATTAAATATCACGAGATTTAAGACTTGAAAATTGACGAAGAAATAAAATTGTATGTAATGAAAGATCATACTTAGCAAACCTTAGCTGACGTATGATAGGGAAGTATTGCGTTATCTTATCAGTAAAATTAATGACAAGTTATTCAAAATTCGTAATTAACAATATTTGATAATTATCCATTAGAATACATTTTCCTCGGGCTTAAGTGCGAAAATTGCGCTCCCAAAACTGCTATAATCCTGACATTAACAAGGAAATATTGTTACCTGAAGGGAGAAACGTAAACAAGAGGAGCCGCAGATCTGACAATCAGAACCAACAGGGTGAATGAAGGTCACCTTCGCGGCATTTAAACCGCATTGACAATGCGACGTCACACGCAGCTCTTACGTGATTGGATGAAGAGATGTGATACGGAAGCCGTTTGCAAATCTGGGAAATGAAAACAGAAACAAAACGGATGTGAAAAACTTTCTAATTTATTTTTAATCGTATGATCGATAATTGACTTTGACCTCTGTATTTATATTTTTCATGGAATTTTACTTTAAGCAAGCATTTTGCGTGCTATACTATTTTTGTTTTGACTGGGTAACAATTTAAAAACCTGTTCATAAAATTCAAACAGAAAATGAATCACGCTAGAAGGAACTATTAGCTGCAGGAAGTTATATAAATCACGTTTTCCAAGAATTGCGTAAAATGCGCTTTCTACTTTGTTGCAAATATTTGTGTCTGTTTTCATCATACACAACCCTCTTTAATCTTAATTCATAATAGACTCCCAATAGATGAAACTTTAAAAAAAAAAAACTTATATTTCGCTATTAAAAGAAATTGTATTTCAATTAATAAATACAAAAGTCATAGAAAATTTAATTTTTTTTGCAGTGTCAAGATATCAAAAACTTCATACCAAAATGTTTTCGATACAGGGATCTGTAACATTTCTCTTGGAAAAATTCTTCACAGGGATCAAATCATGCAAACAAATCCAAGAGAAAAATCTCCAAAAAAGTCAATAATCAAACATTTAACCACAAAAAAAGGGTTTTTTTGTACAATTTTTGACACGCCAAAATTGATACAACCGTTTGATATGAAATAGTCAAAAATGCAAAATTAATTCTTGCACCAAAATATTTTTAAATTGAACATAAGGGAGAAAATATATTAAAGTAAAGAAAATCTTATAGCTGGTAAGAAAAAAAATATTATACAACACATTTTTGGTTGAGGTTGGATTTACACATTTCTGCACTCTAGCCCAAATATCAGCACCCCAAATACTAAAAATATTGAGGGGGGAAATGAAAATATTTTTATTTGGTTATTTCTTCTTTGATTGATGCACATAGTTTATGTTAGCTTTATGAGAAATTCAACTTTCTTCTGGATTTAATTAAACATGCTTAATAAATACTACGTAATCTTATTTTTGTGTGTGTCAAAACTTTTTGTTAAATTGGGTACTAAATTAAAATGCCTAGAATTTTGCTACATTAAACATATTTCAGTGACCAAGATGAGAAAAGAAAAACTTCTCTGAAAGGGTACATCTCAATCTTTTGTACAATCCCCATACGAGGATCACAAAAAATCCAGCAAAATTAATTCTGCTAACAAGATACCAGGTGTATGAGAGTTTATTAATGTCTCACTTTATAGCAACGAACATCGTAATTTCGAATCGAGGTCAAGTGATGAGGGCGATACCCAAGATGGGTCCGCACTCTACCGTCACATGGAGAAAGTAACTAAACCCACTCTCCTAACACACCAAGCCAATGTGAGGACTTTGAGCCATGACAGATTTAGTGTGCATCATCTCCTCTACACAGAGGTTCCTTAACCGCACCAGGAATCGAAATCACTGAGCGAGAGTTCGTGACCATGAGGAATAACTACCGCAGCCCCATCTAGTTACCAGAAATGCAAGTAAATATATTATGCTTTTAAACTTTCTCTCTCAACATTTAAATACTCTTCTTCTTTAAAATTTCATTTTGTAGCCAAAAAAAAAAAAATGAATTGGCAAGTTTTCCAGCAGCTACTTTTAAAATTTGATCTCATTTTACATGTCCTTCCCATGCTTCGTATAATTTCCTTTTAAATTATAATACTTACATATTCTTTCATAACTCTTGATTTTCTTCTCTTTCTCATTGTAAAATATTAACTAAAACTACACAAAAGTTTGCTTTCAAATTTTATTGTGAATAACTTTGGTGCAAAGTTATTCACAATAAAATTTGGTCAAGTAATACATACAACACCAAATCAGGTATCTCAATTCACAAATCTTCAATACACATACTTTCTTTCCAAACAAGTCCAGCTGAATGTAACTGCAGACTTTAATCATTACAATATGACAGAAAGAAATAAGAATTTCGAAAATTTGCAAAAAAAGATTTATAAATCTAAATTTACAATTGTGCATTAAAAAAAATCTTACAATCAAAATATTCTTTTTTAATTGAGAAATTAAGTAACAATATGCAAATTGGTTTAAATTTATCGTAAATATGAAATAAGCATTACTTTTCCCTTTGTAAATGGGGGGGGGGGGGAATTTCTACATTAAAGATGAACATTTTCATCAATCAATGCAGTAACTATGAAGCATTGTGAACAGAAATTTCAGCAGCCCCTTGACTGTTTTCAAACACGCTCTTTGAATAAATTAGATTCAAAGCTGTATTTTCTTAACAGGCCATTTTTTAATAATTTATTATGACTTTTAAAATAGTTATATTGTACAATAGAGGAAACATTACAGAAAAGGCAAATTTAAAAGGCTCAATATCTGAAGTTTATTGTTAATTGAAATATTGTAAGCATTCAAAATAAGAAAAACTGGCACTTTATGTAATGAGAATTGAATATCTGTTGTGCAAAGACGTATACAAATACATGTTCTAGAAAATCACTGTTTTGTGCTTCCCTATTATTGTATAAATTGCAAAACATTTTAAAATAAATATTAAAAAAATAACTGCTCTTTTACTTAAAACATTTGAATACTACACAAATAATTACATGTATAACAAATCTTTTCAACCATGCATTGTTATTTTTCAGTCATAAAATTTAGGAATTATAGAAAATGTTGATTTAAAAATATCAATTTTCTTTTTAATATTTTAGGATAGAATTAAATTTCTTTCCTCCCTAAAACTAATTTAAGTTTTAAATAATACTACATATGAAATGACAAGTTTTATCATTCTTTCACTTTCTGTTTTATATTTGTAATAAATAATATCCTATAATTCCTCAAAATTTCAATGCAATTTATTTTCACCATGCTATGACCACTGTTAATAGTTTAGCAAATTTATAGTTTTCCAGAGTAAACCTGCTTTCTTAAACATATTTATACAAACAGTTTTAAATATTTAAAGTTCCCTATAGTGTTGTTCTGTATTACATAACTAATATATTTGAAAGAATTATATTTTCTGAAACTAATGAGAAAGAATATATATCTTTTTTTTCTTTAGAAAGTAATACAAACAAAATATACCATTACTGTACTATATTTAACCTGTGTATCAAATAGACAGAGGAGATTCTCTCTCTGATAGAATAAAAACAAATAAGTAAAAAGTAGCAGATGAAATATCTGTGTAAATATAAGAAATATGTAATGCCATGCAAAATTTTTGTGTATGAAAAAATATGCAAGGAAGAATGAACAAGAAAAAAAAAAGAGAAAGAACATTACTCAGAAACAGACTTTTTAATATCTGAAACAGATGCATTTACAATTTATGAAATGTTTATGACACAATACAAACAGAGAGCAAAATGCTCATGAAATTCAGGACTTTAGATGATTTACAAATTTTTTTTCATGAAAGATATATACAATGAACTCTTCAAGGCATAGCCACAATACATACTTCAAACAGCTATTCAAAATGTTTTTCACGCTATTGGGTAAATGACAGCATTCAATCAGATGAGGCTTGAAGAAAGAAGGAAAAATATTAATTAAATAAAACTACACTCGGGTTTAAAATTTCAAAGAAAATATGTTTACAATGCCCAGTATGACTTTAATACATTTTTACTAAGTCAACAATTAACATTTTTTGCTCCCAATAAGGTTTCATTTTAAAAATTTAAATAGTAACAAGAATATAAATTTGTTTATAAATATCTATCATTGAAACTATATTGAAAAAGTTATAAGGATGCAATAATCCAATCATATTTTTGTACATAAAAAATAAATGCATTTTTTTTACATCCACGATGCTTTTCTTTTTACAAAAGCCAAAATTTGGCAAATCATTTGCTTAATGAATAACTCATAATCTTGAAAATTGTGAAATAAAGTGATAAAAATACTTTATTCTCTCTGAAACAAGTTTGTTATAATAAAAAATTCAAATAAATTTTATGCAAAACATCAAATACAAATAACTTATAAATACACTAATAAAGTACTGCACTATTTTAACACAACAGTATCAGGTACACAAACAAAAACATAATCACATTTTTGTTCCCAATGGACTTTTTCTTTATATAATAGTGCAATAACCAAATATAATACATATCTAAATAAAACAGCAATATTATTAGTAAAAATACACATAAGAAAGTATGACTTCCAGAAGTAAAAAGATCAAATAATATTGCAGCAAAAATAATGTAAAGTGCTAAGGTGCACAATACTGTCGAAAAAAAATAAACAAAAATTTCCTTAATAGCCTTTTTTAACAAAGAAAAGCAAGAGTTTTTTAAGTAAGGAAATTTTTAAGTGCATCATAGTAAATAAAAACACACATTTGCTTTAAAACATATTTTTGAAGAACCCAACTCAATGATCAATGGCATGAACACAAAAAATGCAAAAAATAAGAAGTGACATTCTTTTGTGAAAAACACAAAAACATTACTTAGTTCTCCAACACAATATAAAAGCTGTCCAATGTGGATTAACTTTTTAATTTAAAAAATAAAAATTTATTTATACATTCAAAAAAGAAAAGACAGCAAAACATATTTATATTTAAATAATTCTATTCTATTACACATTCAATACATTATAAATATATATTTTGCTTACACATATTTATTTGGGGTTTGGAAAAAAAAATTATGTACAAAAACTAGCCAAAATAAACTGATTTTCAAACTCTGTAAAATAACTTCTTTTAATAGCAGCACACACATGAATGTAGCATATTTTTAAGTGTTTGATATATGTAAAACAAATTATCAAGAAAAAACTAAATTTTTAATTTAATGAGTAATAGAGTAGAAAAGAAATGTAGATGTAAAAAGATACAATGGAATTCAGCTCCCAAAATAATAAAAATGCAAGGGATAAATTCCAAATTGGAAGAAAAATACTAAGTTGGATTTTTATATATAAGATTGCATTCAGTAATTTTTAAAATGTAAAAAATTTCCACTAAACAAAACTAACTGCATTAACTTTGCACAATTTGAAAAATATATATAAGTATGGGATAATTCCTTAAGCTTGTCTCAGTATTATATATATTCTTTTAAATATACCATACAATTTTTAAAATCTTTTTATAATATTTAATAAGTTAATTTCACTGATAATGAAATTATATACAATAAAGGATACAAGAATCCATTATTAATTGTCATGATGTTTAGATCAAATTGGAATACTAAAAATATGCATCACTGATATATAAATATATATATAAATCATTATGTTATAAAAATGATATATATTTTTGAAACAAATTTATTGAAAAAACTAAAGCCATTTCCACTTAAAATAACTACAAAAAAAATTATTATATGCGTATAACTGATATATTAGTAAGATTATACGCATGCAAGGTTAACTTTGCTTTCAAAGTTACTTCAAAATTTTTTTCCTGAAAAATGATAATATATAACATACCTCAATACTATTCTTATATATCCAAGTCTTTTCAAAATAAATAAAATATAAAACAATATACTTTTTTAAATAACCAAATGTTAAAAGGGCAAAAAATTAATTATAAACAACAAAGAAAGAAAGCTAAGAAAATAACACAAATGCCATGCAATTATTTAAAGGAAGCAATCAGTGAAATCATGTTTACATAAACCAAGATCAATGTCTAATAGGGCGAGAGTGAAATAGTTTATAGTTTATTATTTCAAATGAATGAAATTTATAATATCACTAGTTATCTGAGAAACTATTAGTATTATGGATTTATTTTTATGAACAGTTCAATCAACTTTAGAATATAAAATTTTAGGTACAAAACCAATTCTATTAAATTTAAGGATGTAGTAATTAAATAATAGAATAAAATAAGATTTTCAGTTATCTTACAATTATATAATATTTTTGAAATCATAAATATTTTAAAAAGTTAACTTATTATGGACAATTTTAATGAATGAATTAAATTTTCCAAAGAACCATCTCCTAAAGTACTATTCTTAAGATATTTTCTCAAAAATGAAACTATTACTTTATAAATAAAATAAAGATCAATTTATTTCTGATGGCAAGAAATTTTAACGTAAAAGATGTGTGACTGAGAAAAATAGTATATATATATTTTTACACAAAGTTAAAAATCAATTCAAAAGTACCACCGGTAAACATTTTAAATTAAAAAAAATATACAAATTTAATCTTCCTGAGCCTAAATATTTATGAAATTACTACAATAAATTTATTAGAATTTTTTAATGAAGTTTTCCTTATTAAGTCTTATTCTTGAGAGAATTTTATCCAATACATTTACAGACTATTTTAAAACCTGACAAACAAACAAAAATAAGTGAATGCAGAAAAATTAATTTGACAATGGAACAAGATTATATTTACACTGCTATTTTTTAAATAGGATAAATTTAATTAGTTTATACGACTATAATGACAATAATTTTATCAAGAAAACACATAAAATAATTTTTTCTTTTACTTTACTTTCTTTTTTCCTCTCACAATTTTGAAATTCAGCTAAATTATTAGAATTCCATTATTCAAAAATGACATTTAACATTTTTAAAGTCATCCTATGCATATGAAATGTGGAAAAATAAATATTTCATTTCAATTCAGCAATGTATATAAATAAATAAAAATATATAATTTAATATAGATTTTCATTCAAATCATTTTCAGAAAAAAATTAAACAACCGAGTACATTCATTTATGAAAAACATTTACAACATTCTTATACTTTTAATATACAATGCTTATTTGTGTGCTTACCTTGAACATTATAACACATATAAAAAATTGTTCTCTTCTCTGTACACTTCAAAAATATGATAACATGAATTAAATGAATAAAACAATAGTTTTTTTTCTATACAATTATGTTGATGAATGGCAAATTCTTATGAAATTAGAGTATCCAATTGCTGATTCCTTTGACTTAATATCACATGAAGGTGTACTGCCACAGCTCTAAGACTTTTTAATTGAGCGTTCCTCGGCACTGAGGCGCGCCACATAAGCATATAATTTTCTCCTCTTCTATAGGGAATTTATAGTCATAGGTGATTTCTTCATTTACATTAATAGGTTGTTTTGAATAAATAACTATTTTCTTCAAACCTTCTACAGTGATGATCTTTGCATAACAATTCGGCTGAAAGAAAAAATTAATACAAAACTATAATAAATATGAATATAGGAGATTTTAAAAGGAAGGGGGATATAAATATGAGGAAATAAGGCAAATATAGCGTAAAAAATATGTTGAAATACTAAGATCATTCCTGATAAATCAAAATTTCAAGAATTTACTCAAGCTAAAGGTTTAGTTTGAAATAAAAAAATAAAACTAAAATTTAGATATAAAAATACATAAAAGTGAAATAACTTTTTCGCATTGTTGCTCATTTCTAGTAATGAAATGGATATGTCCATTTAAAATTTCTTCTAAAAAGTTATAAACAGCAATATCAATATTTCTAAAAAAATAAAAGCTTTTGTTTTCCTATAACTCAAAATTAACTTAAAGGGTAAAGGAAAAAAAATTATATCAATAACTAATAGAAAAGTTGAGAGTTAGATCCAATCTTCACTAAAAATGAAATCCAATCTTCACTAAATAAAAGTGATTGCTATGCACATTATATATATCTTTACTAGAAAATGGTACAACCACAGGATACAAGCAAAATTATATATTAAATGAAATTCTATTTTAAGTGAAATACTAACTAAAAGTACAAGGTGAAACATTTACTTATTTATAAAATTTTATACTAGCAACATGTATTGCTTTCAGTTTTTTACTTGTTGATACATGAAAGTATTGACATTTTATACAATGTTTTTTAGAAAGGTGTATGGCCGAGGGCAATCTATGCACAACATATGCCACTAATGTATGTATAAATATTTCATGTGTAGTAGAAACTTTGAAAGAGTGCATATTTGTTAGAGACACTGAGTTCAAACCTGTTTTTATTAATATATTTTTCAAAAATATATATTACAATGATGAAAATTGTTTTTCTTGTAAGATTTAAGTAAAATTTGCATAAAACAATAAGTATTCTCTTTTTATGCTATTGACTGAATATATTACCTTAATTCATTTGCAACCAGGAAATGAAATGAATTATAAAATAGGATCAAATTATTCAGAATTTTCAAATATTTAGGAGGCTGCCATTTTAGTTTTAAGATTTTCCAATATTTTTTCTTAATTTAGATTTATTTGGGTCATGTATTGAGATCATATTTTGATAATTGTAAGAGAAACAAAAAAAAATATCGTTAATACATCTTTAACCTATACTTCTATTGAATATAAAATGTTTCAAAACACTGGAACCACAAACAAATTGGATCACATCAAGATTTTTTGTGAAAATCATGACAATTTTTAGGTTACTGTGACTTTACTACTTTGTCCTGTTATTTTCTTACCCAATGTTTAGCATCAAGTAAGACTTATAGCAATTTAAGTATATGATATTAATGATTTTACACAAATATAAAATACTTACATTACAACTGTGATTAATAAACCTCGCCAGATTTCCACATCTAGTAGCATCTATTATTCCATCAACATCAACTTTAAATAAATAAGAACTTCCAACTCCTAAAGATGTATACTTCTTTTCCCTCATATCAGCCACTAAAGGCCGCACCATTTGTCCTACATATTCAATCACCATTTCATCAGCAGCAATCGGTTCCAAAGCAAAAAGGCCCCAATCATGAATTCTGCTCCTTGCAAATTTCAATTGTTTCTTTCGGAACTAAAGAGAGAAACAAACATACAGAAACATTAACAAATATAATGTTATTCACAATGTTATTAGTTCCCAGCAAAAATGATATAATTATACAATTTATTAGGATTAGTATCAAATGATTTAAAATTTAAAAACTATAAGCTAAGGATCAGTTACACTTACATTTTGATATTAAATATTAAAATATATCAAAAAACACCAACATGCCTTTCCTTGTCCCTTTTCCCACACAATTTCATGTTTAATTTTCTCTTACAAAATTTGAAAATATGTCTCCAACAGCAACTTTTTGTTTATATTCTCATTTCATATGATTATTCCTTTCATTCAATTTTTACATTATAATTAGGTATTTTTCAAATAAATTATATCAATTTTCCCTGGTGATATTTTTTTTCATAATTAGTTTGAAACAGAATAAAATATATTAATATAATTTAGTTTTGAAATAGAAATTTAGATTTTGAGCTTTCCTCTACATATGCTTAAGAATTTTCCTGCAGCAGATGGAAGTTTAATTTTCAGATTTTGTACTAAAAAAAGCATATAAAATTAATTTGCCTTTAAGTTTTACAGAGGATTATTTGAATCATTATTTACATTTGTTGAAGAGAAGAGTGTAATGTCAAGATTTCATAAAAATGAATAAGTGTGAGGCTGATCAGGCCTCTCCCAGTCATATTCCGAATTGAGTTTTTCATATGATGAGGTTTTAGAAAATCCTATCTTATTTCTGGATTTTTTGGAGATTTTTGGTTTTATGGAGATGGTGTAGCTGAGCTACACCATCTGGGATAAGAAACAACAACAACAAAAAAATGAACTAATTAAATATATATATTTACATGCTATCTACATCTATCTAATCTCAATTTTCAAAGGAACTGGATATTCTATTTATCAAAAACTTAGGAAAGAAAATTAAATATAATACAAATGAAAATAAATTTACACTTATCATAAAATATCAAGATTTAATTTAAAAGTTAACAAAATTTTTTTAACATAATTCAATTTAATGTTCAATGATCTCAAAATGGAAATTAAATAGCATAAATAATTAGTTCAAAGACTCATTCTCAAAGAGCAAAAGCAGTGTAAACAAATGGTATGTGTGTCTGGGGGGGGGGCATGTTTAAATAATTTAAGAAAACATCATTGGATAATCCTAGGATTTAAACACGTGCATATTTTAAAATACAAAGCTTCAAAACAAGAAAATGAATATATGCTGGTGATGGGGTATAACAGATATAATATATTGAGAGAAAGCAGAGTGTAAGAATAAATCAGTGAACCTTTTTTTCTTCTATGAAAAAAAACCGTAAGTAAATAACTTTTGTATAATCCCATGTCGATTTATAAAATAAATGCTTATTGTTTAATTTTTTATCTGGAGTATCCTTTTGCAGTTATTTGATCGAGTCATTCGGAATAAAGTTTGTAGTAGGTAATTAATGCAACCTTTCACTTTTTCAAAATCAATTAATGTGTAACTTGTTTTATTAAAATAATTTTATTTTTAAAATTTAAAAAAAATTGAGATACTTACCTTTAACTGGTTGAATTTTAATAAATCACTTGTAAAATCAGCTTCACCAAATGATGTTAATAATCGTCTCTGATTTGATCTGGCTTCTCGATTTGATTGAGCTGTTGTCTTGACTTTATTGGCAGGATCCTAGGGGAAAAAAGTAATAAAGAAAAAACTTGCATCATATTTTGAAATACAACTAATTATACATTCATAAGACAAGCAACTAGAAACTAAATTCAATAAGTAAGAAAATAGATTGTAATACAATTATCAAAAGTAAAATTACTTAATATTAGCTCCACCTCAATACACTGTCATATTGATAGTGAATTGTTTGATGAATTTTAATTTGTGCACATAAAAAATATTTGTAACAAATAGTATGAGGCAAAGAGAATAAAATAAGAAATTTTGAGAAACTCTAGTTTAATACCATAACTTTAATAATCCTATTATAAATGCTTTCAATTACACTAAAGTTTAAGTACTTCCAATATTTTTCAAACTGAGATTCATAAAATATACCACGCAAAAAATACTCAAGACTTTAATTTAAAACCAATAAAAAAGATTTTAAAACATTTCATTTATTGTCAGAGTTTTAAGTTTTTTTTTTTTTATTTTAAATCCATTTTTATTACTCAAGATAAATTAGAAAAACATAAATCATCTCTCATCTCAAATACTTATCTTATAAGTCCATTTTAAGAATTAAATTAATTAATTGTAAACTGTAATATGTAAACTTTTTACTTGACTAAGAAATATGTATAAAATATTTTTTAAAATACAATACAAAACAATATAGTCAAATACCTCGCCATCATCTAAACTTGACATTGCACCATGATTATAAACAGCCTTTTCTTTCACATCAATTTTGTAATAGCCTTCACATCTTGCACAACCTGATAGATGAGTTCTGCCTTCGTCTTTCTTTTTTTTCTTTGGTGGGGATGGTACAGGAGGTAAAATTAATTAAGAAAAATATACGCACAAAAAATACTTAAATTATATCAAACTAAAATATGTTCTCCATGAAGTTGTCTGTTTAAGTCTTAAAATGACCCGCCTTTTCTCTTCAATACAATATCAAACAAATATGATATATAATGTTCATACATGATGTGTATATTTGTATCTTTAATATAAAATTGCGAAAAAGTATACAGAATAATAATGTAAAATTTATCTAAATAACAAAATGTGCGACTTGAAATATGAGTAACTGTATTTTTTGGCAGAAAATTTTAATGCATGCCTCTAGTTGCATTCTTTACAAATAACAAAACAATAATATAACTATCCCAGTATATGCTAGAGAATATGCAATACATCAAAGGCAAAATACTTTGGCTCTTTCGGGAAAAAATTCATTATAGCATTCAAGAGGATGGTAGGAGGGGTATTACTTCAGGGGAAAACCATCAAAGAAGGGTGCAGAACAAAAGTAGATAAAATATGTTGCATCATATAAATGAAAATTAAAGCTTTCAACAAATATAAAACACAAGTATATACATATGGTTGTTCTGCAATAAATAATCAAAATACAAAAATTCCAGGGCCAAGGAAAGTGACTAAATTTAGATTTGAAAAATAGGCCTAAAATATTGTAAATTCTGTTTCAGATAAGAACCGCTATCTATCCAATTAGCAAACTAGTAAAAAATAAAAGTTACAAACTATTTTCTCTAGGAAATTTATTTTTAAAACAATCTTTATTTATTGAAAAATGTCATTTAAACATGGTTAATCCTATATAATAATGTGGATTCTTAAGTCACTTTTATTTTAATAAATTACATTTATACCTTTTCAGGTATACTATATGAAAAATCAAATTCCCAAGTGGAGATACCAATAAGATGCTTAAAGAAAATGTCTTTTTTTTTATTAGATAAAGAAATTAAAACTTTTTACTAACTCATAAGCAGATTCATTGAAATAAAAAAGCAATAATAACACAAAATTTAATCATCATACGACGGATTTAAGTTGTACAAAAAAACTGAAAGCCAGTTCATCAAAAAGTGTTCTATTCTTAAGCATCTGCATTCCTTCATTCTCAAATTTATTTAAAATAAATCAATCTTTTGTAAGAGGCAAGGGTGACTTTACTAAAATAGATTGAATTTCAAGTCAGATACTAAAACCTATTATATAAAGATGGGGAGAATACAATAAAATTTGTACAAAATCACATTATTTAACAAATATGAAAGGATATCTGGATAGTCAACCCAATGAGTGTCATTCAACCATAAACCTTGGACATCATCTTGCAGCAAGGCATCATAGCTCTTTTGTAAATAATTGATATCTTCTTGATCTAAACCAGTTTTCAAATAATCATATACAACATTCATTTCACCCATGACTGATCTTTTCTCGAAAATGGGGCCTGAATAGGATTGTGGTTCTGGAGGTTTAATATCAGCCATAACAGGAGATTTGATTTCTTTATGATTGATTCTATTACTTGAATGTCGTTTTCTTTTAACTTTGGTTTTTTTCTTGGGTGAGGGAGTTTTTACAGATGGTGCAGGTTTGACGAAAGGAGGTGTTACAGCCCGCATTTTAGTATATTCATGATCAGCAACAATTTGCTTTGGACCACGGGCTACAGAATCAATTACAGAGTCTAAAGATGCAAGCTTTTGTTCTGGGTCTATTTTATGCACTGGTTCGCTGATTTTTACAGGTTGAGGCAAACAATAACTATGTTCTGCAATTAATTGACTGGCAGCGCTACTATAGGTATCTTTTCTACAAAGGTATTCTTGATCACTGTCCATATAAAGAAGAGTTTCATCGGCTGATAACGTAGTCTCAGTGCTATAATCAAGCTCTCCATTTGTTAATTTATCAGATAATTTTAGGTTCGACTCAACACTTATTTCTGGTTCTTCTTCTTTAACTTCTGTTTTAACTACATCCTTAGGTTCTGCAACAGGTTCAACAACAGCCTGTCGGCCAAAATCAGCAAAAATAGAAGCCAATTCCATTAGACATTCTGATGCTTCTTTGGCTCTAGATTCTGGACTTGGTTCTTGTACTAATTCTGAGGTAACAGGTTCCAATGAACTAGTATCCATTGGTTCATCAACTTTTGGAACAGCATCTTCACTCCTTTCTTCAACAGTCTCAATTTCTTTGCCCCTCTCTAGTGAAGACTCTACAATTGCTTTTTCGTTATCTTTAGTAGACTCCTTTTCCTCTTCCCTGCTTTCAAATTCTTTTTCATCTACATCTTCAGATTCCTTGATTTCCATATCTTTTTTATCACTAATAGGAAGTTCATCCTCAGAAACATCGTTCATTTCATCACTGATTTCCATTTTTTCTTCTGTTTCTTGAGAAGCAATAGGTGTACTAGTAAGTTCAGATTCCTCATCGTTACTTGAATAACTGATGCTACTTTTCCTCGATTTGGCTTCCTCAAGAAGACCAGTAAATGAAGTTTTCCTAGGTAAAAAAGTTAAAAATTAAAATACAAGCCATTTTATTTCATTTATATCTACAAGTATATTTAAAGTCCCACAATAAAATTTTAAAAAATCTGATATTCCACTAATTTTAAATAAAATAACTTATTTCATAAATATTTTACTTTTACCAAAAAATAAGATATTACCTTTAGCAACTATTTACAAATAATAAATGAATAAAAAGTAAAAACATGCAACATAGATGTTAACTGAAAGAAAAATTAAGATTTTCGCATTCACACATTTAATGTAATTTTTACTAAATAAAAACACATGATATTATAATTGAAAATTTACTGATGGGTAATTTATCCAGCATATTTTCTGAAGTGTTTTGTATATTTTTTGTATTTTGCTTAAAATCATTAAAAAGTTAATATAAAATCAGTACTGAATCAATCATTTAACTTCTTTGATACATTTTCAAAAATAAACTATAAACACAACATGGCAAACTCATTACTTTTGGAACTTTAAATATTTTCCTCATGTATAACCTTATTACAAAATAATTAAAGAGATTTATTCTTCAAAAAATTACTTTTTATCAGTTTCTGCCTCTGCTTCACATTTCACAACTTCAGAATCTGATGATTCTAATTCAGTTTTATCTTTCTGTATTGGACTAGAGAATTTCTGAATACTTAAACTGTCTTCATCAGTTGCAATGGGCTCTGGAACTTCCTCATCATTAGATTCTCCCTCACTTTCACCAGATGCAAATTCAGATTCACCAGAAACACTTTCAGAATCCGAACTTTCTTCTTCTGAACTTGACTCATCTTCTGTAACATATACATTTTCCCATTTTAACATATAAAAAACATACAAAATTAGGCAAATAAAAAGTTAACTTTAAACTAGATTAAATTAATTTTAAATTAATGATCTAGATCAACAAATTTTTTGACATACATATATATTAATTAATACATTTAAATACAAAAAGCTTTTCAGAATTAGGTATAAATCATACAATAAATGTGATTTCCAAATATTCACAGAAATAAAAATTTTATGTTGCAACAATAAAAAGCTGCAATAAATTTTGAAAATTATTTTGTTAAAAATTTTTTTTTTAAAAGGTTATAATATGTTATGAATCTTATACATTTTAAAACCTATGACCTTAGCTATAGAAACTAAAAATAGCTTTCAAAATATTTAAGTAATTGTATAAAATATAAAGAAAGAACAATTTATGTTCTACAATAACAAGCAAATGGAATTTTCTCCATTCAAAAACATTGAAGTATAAATTATACAATACATAAATTATGATAATAGATCACTGTAAAATTATTTAAATGCGATATCAAATTGATTTTTCTCTTTGATATCAAAATTATGGTTTAAATGACTACATCTAGGGAATAATTTATGGTAATTACATTAGCATCAACTACAAAGAATTTCCAAAGAAAAATTTGACTTTTCTTAAAATTCGTTTTATGTAAACTTTATTTGAATTGCTTTACATTATGGCAATATTTAAGATAGAAAAATTTTGAGAGTCATGTAAAAAAAAGTTTTACATTAAAAAATTTGACTTTTAAAGATCTAATTAAACTAAAATTTTTAAAAATTCAAAAAGAGATACTAACCTGAATCCCCTTTTTCACTTTCACTCTCTTGTGAGCTCTGTTCATTTTCTTCATCTTCAGAAGAAAATACAATTCGTCGCCTTTTCACTCCTACAGAACTTTCTTCCTCAGAATCAGATTTTAACTTTTCAGTATCTAAAAATACATAAACCAAATGAATTAAAAACAGTTTATTCAATTCTGTTATGTAATTACAATACTAAAATCGAATTATAAAATATACATATTTCTCTAGAACAAATCTTTGCCAAAAAATTATTTATTTTTACAAATCAATTCCAAAAAGAAAATAACAAGGACAAAATTATTCACAGTAATATAAGTTATGTCAGTTTATGCCACCCAAAATTGGCAAAATTTAATAAAAATTACTAAAAATGTAAAGATATTTTTCGAAAACTATTAAATTTATAAATTAAAATTTCATTTTAAACAAGTTTTGTAATGTGAAATATTGTAATATTAACATCAAAATAATAATATCTTTCTAGTTTTTAAATTATTAACTTAACAAATTAAGAGTATAACAAAAGTTGTGAACAAAATTATTTTAATAAAGAAAAGGCAATAGATGATACAGTGTTTTACTTTTAGAAAAAAAGCTCTTATAAAATGTTTAATTCAACTTATAAATATTATTAAATTGAAAATATGGCTCTACTAAACTTATCTGTGCATTTTATATTAAGGAATTTTTGTTAATTTGTAAGAATGATTTGAATCATATTTTTTAATAAACTTAATTTAGTTCAGTAATTCAATTTTTAAAGACGTAAATACAAATCACTCAAAAAAATAAGAGTAAATATGCATAATTAGATTATTATGCATATTTAGTATTAAATATAATATACATGCATCTAACTATGAGCTTCTAAAAAAAATCAGTTAATTTAATGTTAAAAAGGAGAATAATTTTCAAAAATTAATGAACATCTAAAATTGTTTGCAGTTTAAGTAATGGAAACTATACAAAACTAATTTAGGATACATATAGCAATAGCTAGATCCATGATTAAAATTCTCCAGAATTTCTGACCGAATTTAACATTTTAAAATATTAGGAAACAAAGGCCTTAAAAAAGCAGTAAATAATTTCATAAGCTATATGAAATTTAACTATAATTTTTTAAAGTAATATAATATTCAAACAATACCTAAAAAGTTTTTATGTATAATAGTAGTAATAACCAACCTGATTCTTCAGCTTTTTTACTATCATCATCATCCAGGGCAGGAGGTGATGGTGCTTTAATTATTTTCCTCTATGAAGACAGAAAAAAGCAAACAATTTTCTAATTAAAATTCATTCAAAATTAAAATCAATTATGATTAATTTGAATTTTTTGTTATCATTAATATAATGCACTCTTAAGTTGCATCAGGAAGAAGTAGATCAGTGTGATGAAAATTTGGAGGAATGATACATCTGCTTCAGAGTTGCAAATGATTAAATTTTTTGCTTAGTTTTGAAAATCCAATATGTGTAGGTCAATTTTTGAAAGCAACACATAACAAGCAATAAAAGAACATCTAATAGGATATTATATATATAAATTCTTTTAAACTAATGTTGTTTGTGCTGATTAAACTATTTCTTAATGGATAATGCCTCAGGAAAATTTCACAAGTAATTTGAATAACTAGGAGAGTTAGACAGATGTCAAATAATAGGGATCTAAGAAGGTGGACGGTCTAATTAATGGATGTACAGCATATTGATTGTCGTGATGTTACTTTTACATGCTGTTAGCAGGGTAATTATAACAAGGTACTTTACAGCACCAATCAGGCTCAGATGAACCCAAAAGAGAAGAACATAGCAAGACATTCATATACTGATCCAATAGCTAATAAAAACCTCTGTCAATTATTCCATAAGTAATTCCACCATTTATCTATGGCTTCACAACATGGAACTAAATTCACATACACTGTTATGGCAACAATATTACAATGTTATTAAAAAACTGAATTGTGTTATATGAGACATTAAAAGGTCTTCACCTCTGTATGTGAAGAAAATAATCAAAACCAACTGAGGAGGCAACATGCTCAGTGCAATGATCCATTGTTCATTATGCAAAATCACACGTCTATAAGATTTGATGTTTTTTCCAGGTGTCTAACATGATGCAAGGCACAATGGAGAATGATTCTAAATCACCTTTGGTCTTCATTACAGGCAAATATTACATTCAAGAAGTTCAGCAGCCAGTTGCAGTCCTATTCCTAAACATCCATTTTCAACCACTTTTCTAAAACAAAGATAAATGTTTGACCCACAACCATCTCTAGTATCACATGCCAGGTTTTGTGTAACATATCTTACTATGCTATGACTAGCTTTTTTTTTACTAGGCCTGTCTCCAATTGAGAATGTAAGGAATGCCACAGGATGAAATGTCACCATTCTACCCATACCAAGTAATATGCAGGAACAATGTGTTAGTGTTTGCAGTATGGGATGAATGTCTCACAACTCTAAATGTCAAAACTCACTACAGAGGAAATCAACATGCTGCATTGGGAATAATTGTAGTCACATACCATATTAAACTACTATTCTGTATGTTCTTAATAAATTTTGCATATTTCAGTCTTAAAATTATATTGCTGGATTTTTCACAAGCATTTTACCAATCTTGCCAATTTCACTGCATTTGAACAATTCCTTCCTGATGCAATATTTTTACTCTGGTCTTAAAAGAGTGTTACTGAAGAGACAGTTAAAACATGATTATTATATTTATTTATACTTCCAGTTATAAATATTGTCATATATCATTTAAAAGAGCTAATTTTTCAATTAAATTACAAATGAGCAAAAAAATACACATTTGATAGAAAGTAATCAAAAATGTTTTGTTTTGAAAAAGGAAATTCCAATTTGATTAAAATACTAAGTAAAGAGATAAATACTGATATTGTAATAAAATGCTTTTCTTTTTTTTTTTACCCTGAATGAAGGCATCCTAGGCATTGTAGCTCTTAGACCAAGTCCAATGCCACTTTCTGTACCAAAACCAAAAGAAGAACGATTTTTATCAAACAAAGCAGTAAGTGAAGAAAATGCAGGAGGCTGTGTTTTTTCAGGAGTTTTAACTGGTGCATCTCCTGATAAAGATTTGAGCTGGAAAATAAATGCACTTTTTAGAAAATAAGAAAAATCACAATTTCTATATTTAAACTAAATCTGAACAAAATAGTACAATATATATGTATATACTTTATAAGTATATCAAAAGTAATAAGATTTGCAGCTGATTTGAAAACTTTTACATAATACTGCATTATTATTGGCTTGGTAAACAAAATATTTTAATAACTACAATTATTTTGGATAAAGCTAAATAATAGTTAAAATATACATAAATGGTTAGTATGTGGGTATCATGTATCGAGTGGACTAATTTTACGATACAAGAAATATCCACTAGACAAATTATTACTACCAATGCTCTAGTAATTACAACACAATCCCCATTAAACAGAAATAATAGGGTCATTTGGTTAGTGGGATGCAGGCAATAAATTGCCCAATATTGTTATTGACTTTAGATGAAATATCACCAATTGCAACTATTTCTTAATGGTCTCTGGTGCAGTTTCTTAAAATACATTCCAACAATGTAAAGTCAAATTTCAATGATTTTAAAAGAAAATCATTGAATTTTAGTGAAATAAAGGAAATTTTTTAAAAAATGTGAAATAAGAATTACATTATCAATAAAAAAATTAAGACTTGTTTGTTAGAAATTTTATATAACATATATTCATCCAAGCAAAAGCACACTTTTTTTTAAGATCACTGAGATGGATTAAAAACAGCTAATTCAAATGGTTAGCATTATAATGACTCTTGCATGAACAATTGTTTTTTGCTGTATATAAGTACAGTGTCTTTTATGATACTTCGAGGCATTAATCTCAAAAGAAATGAAATCACAGTTGGTCCATCAAACCCACATGTCCATTATCTTTAAAATTAGAAACATATCTTATTTGCATTAATTAAACCAGCAATTTTTTTCCCATGGAACTTCTAAAATGATACTTCATAATTTCTCTCTGATGGTATTCTAAATAAATTCCTCTCTCAGTCAAACCTTTCTTCGCAGTCATTTTCACAAACTGAATATTCTACATTATTCAAAGTTCAACCTTTAGCAATGTATCAATATATAACAGGTATTTTTCCCATGTACTCAAAAGTCATAAAAAATAACAAATTATACTTTTCAGTCTTACTGTTCAGGTAAATTAACCAAAAGCATACTCCAAAATCAAAATAAGCAAGAAAAATTTGAAACGAAGTACTAAAGCTGAATTCTTAAAGTTTTTTAACATGAATAAAAAAATATATATACGAAAAAAATTGTCTTTTTAATTAACATTAGACAATTTTAAATAATAAATGGCAATCAAGAACAAAGAGCAAGTGAACTTATTGAAATAATTCCACATTCACAATGCCCCATTAGGTTTATCAAAATAAACAGCTTGCTAGCTATATTACAACTAACAGTACAAAGCTTTTATTTCTGCATGTTTTGAAAACAAAATTCAGCCAAACCAAAAACCACATAATATAAAAATACATAACTATAATTAAAAAGTGATAGTATTTGGTGCTAATACTTTACTGTTGATTTTATTTTAAAAAATTCAAGATGTTATTTTTTTAAAAAATAGGCTGCATTTTGGCAGTTAAACCTTTGCAGGCACTACAAGCCCTCAAGTGTGAAAGCCATTTCATTGATGGCACCATCTAGTGACGACTCTTACTACCAGATTTTTGATGTTTCAAGCTTCTATTTATTCAATTCAAGCTCTCGTTGGATGCTAAATAGTACCGTGATTTAATTTTGCTAAGAGTACCAGAACGAAATAACTAAAAGAGTAAACTAAGCATTGTATGTAATTTTTTAATGCATAAAACACTTATATAAAGTAGTCAACACTTATGCTGAAATTACCAACACTGACTGAGACACTATGTAAAAATTTCGTGAGAGGATCTCAATATGAAAAAAGTTAGAGTCAAAATGATTCTGAATCAAGACCATATTCCTTCACAAACCACATGAACAGTTTTTGGCTGAAAAGCAGATTGTAAGGCTGAAACATATATATATATTCTACATTGCCTCAGCACAACTAATTCCTTTCTTTCAAAATAAAATATGAACTAAAAGGAATCTTTTTTAAGTTAAAGGAGGCTGTTAAAAAAATGCTGCAGCTATTAAAGAAATTATCAGAAAATAAACTGCACCATGATTTTTACTGGAAGAAAACAAGAATGTGTGAATGTCAATAGGAAATCAACTGAAGGGGGGGGGGACATTTGCCATTTAATTATTAATATATATGCTCTTTTATGTGAGAGAGAGTCTACCCTATTACTTTATAGTTCAGATTCTATAAGTAACAGAACAGAATTATAATATTCTTCAAAAAAAGTATTATAATTTAGGTCCTATAGTAAACAATTCTCATTCCACTTTTGAAAGAAATCTTCCACTACATAATAAACTTGATACAAAACTAAATAAATATATTTATTATAATACATACATACAATATAATTTTTTTAGAAATGAAAATTTTCAAACAATATTAATAACCAAATGAAAACAATATTTGAAATATCCATAACACTTGAAATTATTGAAAGTATTCACTTACTTTTTCTTGATGAAGTTGTTCATCCCACCATTGCTCAAAACGTTTGAAAGCTGTAGCTTCTACCATCTTTTTACTGATATCCTTTTTCATGACTTGTTTCATTTCTTTGATAACACAAGCTAAGACTCCACTGATTGTAGGTGCATGAGGATCTATAGCCCCAAGTGTAGGAGGTGGGAAAGCAGTACTAAATGGTGGAGGAATATGAATTGGTGGTAAAACAATAGGATATCCTGGAGGTGGTCTCATCACCATTTCAGCTATTTTAGAAGGTGGAGGCATGGGTACAGAAGATATAGAAAATGTTGCACCGGGCAATGCTGAGGTTTGTGATTGACTAAAGAAGCTATCACAAGGAGAATATGAACTTTGGGGGAAAACAGTATTAAAAGTTGATGTAGGAGTTGTCACTCCAGATCCCATGCCAGGTTTCCAAATGCCCATGCGTGCCATTAATTGTACTTGTTCACTTGGATACATTGGATGGCTTGATGGAGCAGGCTGAGACCTAGATGAAGTTTGTCCTGGGAGGAAACTTAATGTAGGAGGTGGGGGCATTCGTGGAACAGTTGCAACAGTTGGTGTTGCAGCAGGGGGTGGAACAGGTGGAGCTACATACACAGCCTGAGAAGGAAAAGAAGTCCTTTGTGTTGCAGGAAACAAAGCACTGGTAGGTGGAACAGGATAAGTAGCAGATGTTGCAGCCGCATAATTAGGATATGTAGATCTGTTTTCCGAAACTCCATATAAATTTGGGCCATTCTGAGATGGATATAAAGAAGAGGCAGAACTATGTGTAGCACTCAAAGATTGTTGAACTGATGGGCCCTGAATAGCACCATCAATTATAGTAGGGATATGTAATTCCAATTTGTTTTCATTATCACTCAGAGAAGATAAGGACATTTTATCATCATCATCCTCAACTGGTAATTCATCTCTCACAGGAGTTGAATCTCCTTTGTCCTGTAAAATGGGAGATTCATCTGGTTTTTCTGTTGTTATGCTACTTCCTTTTAAGTTAATGCCAGATAACCTGACACCTTTCAAAGATATAGGATGCTCTAAGTGAGACTCTTCACGAATAACAATGTCTTCAAGAGAAGTCACTTTCCCAGAATCAATATCAGCTGTCACTATAGCCCACTTGTGATATTCAGAAAAACTTAGAAATGGAGAAGGTGGAGTTGAAAGAAGGACAACTTCATCATCTTCTGGAGGTGGAGGTGGTGGTTCATCAGATTCTGGAAGTGGTGGTAGAGGTGAAGAGTCTGGAGGTAGAGGAGGGGCTTCATGCATCCAAGGCGGCATAGGTGGTTGCATTATAGATTTGTCATCATTAGTAGAAGAATCTGAACTGATTGATACATCTCCTAGTTGTGCAGAAACTGCACCAAGTCCCAAGAAACCAGCTTTTCCTTCACTTTGTTTTAATAGAAGTTCAATCCTGGTATCTAAACTTTCTCTGATAGGACTCTGTTTTGGCACAGATACTGGAGTGGTAGGTGGTGTAACATGTCTCTTTGTACTTCGAGTGTCCCAATTGGGAGAACTGTTACCTTCCCAAGGAGAAGATGCCTCACCCCAATGAGAGGATGGTGCTGTAGGTATCTTATCCCAAGTGTTACTTTTTCCAACAGCATTAGAGATTGGGGTTGGTGGTTTGTTCTGGCACATAGAATTCTGAACACCATACTTATAACCAAATCCTGAATCATAACTCATTTGACTGGGAGTTGAGTGCATGGATTGATAACTATCAGATTGTACACTCATACTTCTGTCTGACATTCGACTACTAAGTAAGCTTTCAGAACCATAACCGAAGTCGGAACCTAATGGTGTTAAAGTATCTTGATTAAATGCCCGAGGATGCTCTCTATTAGGTTTATTCCCCACATTAAAATCTTTTTCAGAATTCTTGTCAAAAGAATGTAGCCTCCTCCTTGGATCGCAAATGACAGGAGGTTCTTCTCCAGTTGAAGTAGTTCTGGTCCTGCCAGAGACAATTTCATCATATGTAGTCATACAGTCTTTACCTAAAAGAAATAAAATCATAACACCTCGATTTATTTTGACAATTACATTGTTATAATAAAAACTGTATATTTCCATGCATGATCCAAGAATATTTGGAACTATTTTAAAGTTAAAAGAGTAAGGGGGTCAGCTTATATATGGATCTGTTAATCTTGGAAAACTATATCTCAGACCCTCCCCCCCCCAACATTTTCTGCTAGCCATGTGCAAGTGATTTTAATCTTTAAGCATTGAGTAATTTGAATTGAACTTATTCTAAAAGGGGGAGGGGGTCATATAAATCCTTTAAAACTAGAGACTGAAAAATAATTTTCAAATAGTTCATATGTAATTGCTCATTTTCAAACAGTTCAATATAAAAAAAATCATATAGCAGACAGAATATACAAATAATTTTGTTCATAAATTTTGTAGGGAAATATTTCATAAAAAAAATTAAATAAATGAGACATTATTTAAATAAAAGTATTATATGATAACACACATGATAAATAAAAATACAGAACAAGAAATACTGTTTGATAAGTGATCATGAGAAGTACTTAACTATGGAAAAAATTAATTTCATGAGATATAACACTTGCAACATTAATCACTTTTGTACACTACATCAGACAGAACTATAGAATATAATAGTATGAAAAATAAAGAAACATAATTTTACACAAAAGAAAACATTTTCAAAATAATAAATATATGATACCTAAAAATGAAGATTAAAAAATATAATTAAAATGAGCAAAATCGATAAATTTTGACTAGTAATCTATCTCCTTTATTTAAAATTTATACCAAAAAATTTCAATCCTAATTGGTTTTAAAATGGGAAAAATATTCAACAATAATTTAATCATTTAAAAAAAATTTAAATACTATAATGAAAACAATATACACACATCCGAGTTAATTTCACTAAAAAGAGTATCGGAACAAAAATTTAATCTTGATACATTATTCCAATTTCTTATTAATAATTTAACTTTTTTTTCTTTATAAATCATACAACATACATAAAAAGCAATAGAAACATTACATTCATATTATACTGAATATGTATATAAAAATAAAAGAACAAAATCACTTATATATATTTTATAATTTCAATAACTTACCAAATGGATCTAAATAAACATTCAACACATCTCCCATTACAGTACTTCTATTTAATCTGTCAACACACAATTTTGCAGCATGGATTGTAGTAAAAGTTATATGAGCAAGTCTCAGATGTTTACGAGTTTTGGGATGGTAAAATATTTGAGACTGCTCTATTTCTCCATATTTCTTCAACATATCATCAAGGAACTGTTTATTGATATTATCATTTAAGTTTTTAATCGTGACTTGTACTGGCGGGGGAATGCCAATATAGTTTTCATCAATCTGTAATATGAATGCAAGAGAATTAAATACAATAAAAAATCACAGCAGAAATTTTCTAAAGAAAAATTTCTAAATTTCCTAACAGAAATTTTTTTATATAATGAATTTTTTTTAATAATGATAACTTTAATTTTGATGAAATAAAAATATGCAATATTGCATAACATATCTAAATGAAAACATAAGGTGCTATAAATCATGGAGTGGAAAATTCAAAAACAAACAAAACCAGATCATGACAACTATTCCATGACTTATGAAGCAAAAAAGATGCTCTTTTGGGGATAGATAAAATTGCTTACAACATAAATGCCTCAAGGGAAACAAAATTTTGATGTTGATAGATTGACTTTTAAAAAAATTTGCTATCAGTGCAATTACTTTTGTGTAATCATATTTATATCCCAGACACAAAAGGTAACATTTAAAACTTTAAATCAAAGTTTTCAAACAGGTTTAAAAAATTGATCTCTGTTAATTGAGAGCCTTAAACGTTTAATGACAAAAAAATTTCTTACTCAGTATTTTTTTCAATTCTTAAAAAAAGTAGCAATATTACTAAAAATGTGATTCATTAATAGTTACAAGATAAACAAGGATAACACAACATGTCACAAGTTCAATAACTATGACTCCTAATGTTATAAAGCTCTTAATTTAGGAAATATTTATGGTCAAAACTTAGGATTAAAAGCAATGAAGTTTTAAGGAACTATTTATCAGTTTACAAAACTTAATTATGGAAAAATTAGCCTGTCAGGAAAATATTGCATAACTTATGTTGAAAGAGCTATCTCCTATATATTTTCTTAATGAATTTCTTTAAATATCTCTGGAGTTAATTATCTGATTTTAACGAGCAAGCTTTTAGACCATTCTCTACTCAATTTTGCAATACAAAGAGTATACAATTCTACTAATCCCTTAAGTACCACAGGCATGTATACATGTCCTACTTAGCTGGTACATTTAGTGTTACGGATGTGTATACTCGTTCTTCCAAAGGACGACTTTTTGCATTGTGCTGCTCTGTTTAAAACTAGTCCCATGGCTATGGAATACAATAAAACTACATTGACAACTTTTGCAAAGAATTTACTTATTTCAGAGAAGAGGAGGCAGTGCAGATTTAAGCTCATTTCGAGTCCTGGTCATAGATCTTCTATCCCCCCCTTGGCACTGGCGGATCAAAATTTATAACAAGATAATCTGGTTAAGTCTAATTTATGCAGGCCCTTGGGTACCCACCCCAAGCACCCAATGGATAAACCGGCACTGAGAGGCCAGAAAGGAATTTGAAAAAGTATATTCCAGGAACAGTGAAATTCATAGTTAAGCTGTTTTTGTTGGTTCTTTTTTAGTGTGTTTGTGCAAGGAAAAATATTTGCTGTGCTATCTCACTATCAATGCACTGAAGGTGATGCTGTTTACGTGTTCAACCCTGTTTCAGAATATATCATACAACAGATATAATTGTTTTTATTATTATGATTTTTTGTAACTCTAGACATTAAACTTTGTATTTTCATTTTCTTATTTTATACTGTTTTTTCTTTTCTTTTTAAAGTGAAAGCAAACATTTTTAGGTTGAAAAACATGCCTCTTCTTTTCCCCAATAAACTGCACAATGTGCATGTGGAAAAAACAGTGGCACTGGGGGGAGGATTCGTAGCTTAAGGGGTTAAAGACTAATTAAATATTAACATAAGAATTTCATTTTTAAACACTAAAAAATGCACCAATTCCTTTTATGACTGTTCTCATACATGAAAATAGCCAGGAGGAGTGAGCGAGAGAATATTAACGTCGCACTGATTAGCAACACGAGGGCTTTTAGCGACGGTCCGCATAATTTTGAACCATGGTTAAGTGACGCGGACAACACCTGAGCCGGCACCCCCTCTCCTAACTACCACACCACACCAACAGGAGGATGTTTGAGCTCTCGACAGATTGAACGTGCATCGCTCCCCTACACGGCGGATCTTTAGTGGTACTAGGATCGAACTCATGACACACTAGCCATGATCCGATGCCTAGACCACTCAGCCACATAGCCAGGAGGAAAATGAATCAACAAGCAGCTTTCATATAAATTGTATTTTAGTAGCTTAAAGAGTTTCATCTCTCTTGTAACAAAAATACAGCTTAGACATGACACCGGAGACTGGGTCAAGACCCTCCGCTCCGTATCTGGAAGTGATGTTCCATTGTGATGTGTTCGTGGTTTGGGTGGAAGGAGGTGTGGCTTCAGTTGGCGAATAAAAATACATTGGTACAGAAATTCATAAATACAATTTCAACTGATACACATTCATAAAAACGTATTAGATAGAAATTGAAATAAATGAATTTTTCACAAAGAAGGCCTTGATTTGGTTCAAAAAGTGTAAGAAAAGATTAATGCTAAATACAATTATTAACGGATTACTTTGTCATATTAGCTTCATTTCTCTTCCTACCCTCCTTGGCTTCAAAGAGGATAGGATACATAAGTTGGGAACAATACTTTGTTCTGTTTAAACTACAATTTGGTAAAAAAATTTCATTCAGAAAAAATTTGTTTGCTAATAAACCTAAAGAAAAAATATTTAAATCAACTCAGAGGTTCAGTAAATACATAAATAAACAATAAGATATAAAAGGAACTAGGGAAGTTTTCCCTTTTATCAGACAGTGTACCTTACCTACTTACTTCACAAAAAACTGAAAACTTCACCGAAAACCGAGAACTCTTTATAACACACAAATTTGATCTTGTGATTTATTCTAGTCATATTATTCCACAAATTACTTTAAGGCAGTATTATTTAATTTAAAATTCATATTGCCACATATTTAAGAAATATATATCTTTGATAGAAATATATAAGGAAATAAAAAATATACATGCCTTAAATCGAGGAATAATAAGATCAGCAGGCTCACTTTTGGCCCACAAAGTGGAAAGTCGTGAGCGAGGATCTCTGACATGAACTGGTGGATAATACTTTTCAAGCTGTAAAAAAAATTTTTTTTTACCAATGTTCAAGAAAAAAGCCATCTCCAAAATAACTACAATTTTCTTTCACACAATGTATTATTTTTGACATACAGATTAAAATGCTTGATATATCCAATCCTGAGCATGTTTTTTCAGAGATTTCAAGAGATTCTTAAAAAGAATCTTTTGAAGTTTTAAATTAAAATGAAATTTAATTCTTTCTAAGAATAATTTAAATTGAATATTTTTTAAAATTATTAAATCATGTAATCAATACTATTTTGGGAAATATGAATTTGATAAATGCTCACTAAATTTAAAACACTAATAAAATTTCAGTTTAACTTCAACAATAATCAATTTTAAACATTTCTTAAATAATATAAAATAAAATGTTTCAACAGTACTAAACCTTTTTATCACCAAATTGAAGCAAGTAGTAAATATTTAGAAGCATATTTTATAAATATTCATGTGTGTATTGTGTTGTTGTCAATAACGCAAACTTGACAAGATTTGTGTAGGCAAAATGGAAAATTTTTTGCTCATAATTTATTAAATTTACAGCTACTTAAAGAGTATTACTTATTTAAAACAAAATAAAGCAGCATAGTCGCTATGGTAAAAAAAAGCCTAATTTTATGGATATAATCAAACTGTCCATTTTGCAAATAATCATTAAGTACAATTTCATATGAAACTTTTCATTAAATGCATTAGAAGAAATACAAAATCAGTACACAAACTCCAAAAATGTAATTTGCACAACTTACACCTGGAACAACTCCATCATATCTATATACTTTTTCAGGTCCTTTTTTCAATGCTGGGTCAATAATCAATTTGTAGTTTCGTTTCTTTTTTTCTGATGGATCACCATGCACAGGTCTCATTCCATTCATTTCTGTGACAAATTAAATTTTTTTTCAAATTTAAATTATAAAATGTATTTAATAAAGACAATTTTTTTATGCAAAATAAACATGAAAGATACAGATAAACAAACTCAATGAAAAATTTTTATAAATTAATACATGCCATCATAAGATAAGTCATATTTTATAAACAAAATCTTTAGTCAAAAATTATGCAAAAATATACTTTTTAAAAATATGGGAAAACTCTTTATGAAAATTAAAACATATCAATACCTTATAACGGTATGTCAAGTATATTATTCCTGTACAGAATATTTAGTACTTGTATATTATTGCAACCACACAAGTAAAAATCACTTAAGTTAAAATATACACCAAAGTCTGATAACCTGAGGCCAGTGAAGGTAACATCCGGCTTAGTTTCAGCAACCAATGACACCATTTTCATCAGATTTTAGTTTTTTCATTTTTATACATATATTTGTATAAATCAGAGTTCTAAAAATGAGGTAGTTGGTTTTCCTATAACAAAAGAAAAAGTGATAATTGCTTTAAGAGTCTAGTTTTTACATTTGAAATGAATCTTTCAAATTTGCCTAACATGAAGTTATTATTTCAAGAAACAAGATTTTTGGCAAAGCAATGTAAAAAATTATAATCATCACAGTGGGATTAGATATAGCAATTAAGTTCTCACAGCAGTTAGATTTATATACTGCTGATGTATAATGGATTAATGAGCTTTAAATTCTGTTAAAATTAATTGATAATGTCAAACAAAACACACAGTAACTGACAAGAATAACTACTTGAAAAAAGATCAGAGTCTTGTACTTGAAGCTGAGCAAGAAAAAATAATTGGTGAGGGGGGAGGGGGGGGGACAGGCAACTAAAAATTAATAAAAATCACTTTCCAAGAAAAGACATTACAGATAACATTTTAACATCCAATGGAATTTTCTGAAAATATGCAGGGAAGGGATCATTCTTAGTTACAATTCCCAATACGAGTCCAGCAACATTAATGAAGAAAATTAAAAAACCAATTAAATAGGAGAGTATATAATGTACACTGAGTGCTGATGTGCATATGAAAAGAGCGTAAAAAGTTTGGCTTCAAGCATGGAACTGAGTTATAACATTGGACAACAAAGTTGCATGAGGGCCATTGGAAAAGGACATCGTGTAATTTTGAACCATTGTCAAGTGAGGATGACACTGGAGCTTGCATTCCCCTCTCTTAACTTCCACACAACACCAGTGGGAGAACATTTAAGTTTCAACAGATTTAATGTACATTGGCCTCCCTTACACAGTAGATCTTCAGCGGTACAGGCTCGAACTCATGACACACCAGCCATAAGTGCGTGACTTTGACTACTAGCCTACCATGGCCATAAATCTTGGCCTGAAACCCTCTTAAAACTTTTTAGTTGAATGCATAAGGCAACAAAATCAAAAACATTTTCAGATGCATTAAAAGTTCATCTGAAAATGCAAAGAGTTTAGTTACAATATTTTTAAAATATATAAAAAGATAATTAAAACTATAAACATAACTGTAAAAACATTTTAAATACCTTTTTTTAAATAAATTATTCTTTTGGAAAAATTCACCAAATTTTACAAATGTGGTTGTGATAATACCAAGTACTGATACAAATATTTAGAATCAAATTCCTTTACATATTGCTAACAATATTTTTTTAATTCCATGTAATAAATTGGATTGGTCTTTCAACCATCTTAAAATAATAATATTCTCCAGATATTTCAAGGTTCCTAATACTACGTTCCATTAAAAAAAAATGCCTTGATAAATAACCTAAAAAGGAATTGTAAAAAGTTTAATTGGTACTTTTCCATTTCATCAGTGCAAATCTCACCAAACAAACTTAATTGGTGAGAACATACAATACATACATAAAAAAAAATGTTTACGAAAAATTAGTTCCAAGAATTTTTTTTACCCTGGAGGCAAAAACATTTTAATAAAGTAAAACTTTTTCGAATGGCTGTGACATGTTTTGAAAATGTGACGATAAAAGTTACCAGGGGAAATATTTCATTTGGCATCAGTTGTATCATTTTTGGCATTTTTATCACATGCACTGGTGAAATGGAAAAGTATCGTTTAATTCTGCCTTATATACAGAAGGGGGGAGGCAGAAGAATGAAATAAATATTTTTATTCAAAGATACGAATTTTAGCTGCTCCGAAATGAATGAAACAAAGAATTTCAGGATTTTAGAATTTAAATTCAGAAGGCGGGCAATACTACTGCAACAAAATTAGATTCATATTTTCAGAAGATTATAAATATACTTAATATCTTGCACTTTGTTGATGTCAAAATAAACCATTTTTTAATGAGGATTAAAAGGAAAAGAAATATTTTAAGATTATTATAATTAACAATATTACATACTATATAGCTCATGTTTAAAATTATTTTAAAATCAGAAAAATTAAAAGGTAAAAATATTATGCAATATATTATTTCATTAATAAAAAAAGTATAAAGTTGTAATTTTTTTTTATTGTGAAGTTTCCATAATACTTTACATTAACAGAAAACACAAAATTAATAATTCTTTAATACACACATAAAACATTATAGAAGTCAGAAATTACATATTTGTCCCAAAAATTTTCAAATAAAATTTACCTTTATTTCTTTTAATATGCACCAAGCAATTAATTGTTGAATACAGAACTCAAATGAACAACTATGAAGTAGGCTACACATTGTCAAGTTGAAACTCATCTAGTATAAATTTCATACAGTTTCTTTTTCCAGAAAATTTTGAACATATCGACCAATTAGATAATTGATGCTTTTCAATATCAAATAAGTTCAGCATTTCAAGGACATGTAAGCAAAATGTTGACAACTATTAATCACCTAAGGGGGGAAAAAGGATGCAATTAACTGTATTTTACATCACAAATTTCAAAACTTAAAATACATCAACTAAAATCAGAATGAATATAAAAGTATTCAATGTATTAAAATAAAAATATTTTTCTCAAAAACCACTAAACGTCACTACAAAATAAAGTAATAAACTCAAATTTTTAAATTTAATATTTGAAAATATAAAATTAATAAAAATTACACTAAACTTTAAACTGGATTTTTCAATACAATTTTGACTCAGAAATAAAATGCTTTAATTGATACTTATGTACTACCAAAACAATACCAACATTTAAAATAACTCGCCAAGTTGGCAACCTCGATTTTGCATGAGCTGTATGCGCTGAATTAGCAACCATGTGCTTCAGTTCATATAATGTTGCCAATATGATTGCAATAATACGTAAGTACCCTTTAATTACTAATTTAATTAGTAATACCCTTTAATAACTAATTATTTTAATTACTCACTGTTAAGGTAAATAAACAAAATTTTGTTGAATTTTAGTATTCTTGTTTAAGTAAACTATCGATTTCTTTATTCAGTTATTTTAATTTGATACAATATTATTCAATATTTTCTTTTGAGATAATTTTGTACTTATCACAACAATTGCCAACATTCAAGATAACTAACTCACCAAGTTGACAACACCAATTTTGCATGCATTGAATTGGTATAATCATGTACTTCATTTCATATAATGTTGCCAATAGGTTGCGATAATACGCAAGTACCAATAATTTATATAAATAAACATCAAAACAAACGAATACTTAAAATATGTAAATTTAAAATGCATAAAGGGAAGAGTTCATAATCTTTTAACAAATTTCAACAAAAGTGTAAATAAAAAGAAAGGAAGTAAATACAATTAAAAAGAACATTTAAAAACAAAAAGAGATGCATAAACAGTACTTTGAAAAAAAATGGTACTTGCATATTATTGCAACAGCCAATGTTCAAGATAACTTACCCAGTTGGCGACCCTAATTTTGCATGTGTTGTATGCACTGAATTGGCAATCATGTGCTTTATTTAATATGTCAGCAATAGGTTGCGACAAAGTAAAAAAAAATCACTAGAATACTCATAAAAAAATATTACAAGATCCTCTTGTCATACAAACAGAAAAAAAATTTCCCTTTAAAATCGGTAATGGCTATTGATTGTTTATTGATTTTGCATTCTAAAGCAATATACAGGCTAGGCAATGAACCTCATAATTTATATAATCTAGTGACGAGAATGGTACTCAAGCAGCATCTCACTTTCCAAACTTCTACACCACATCAACATGAGGACTTTAAGCCTCAACAAATTAAAAAGCATTACCCCCTCTACACATTAGGTGTTTATTGACACCTGGACTAGAATGTAATACTGAACAGAAGCAATGCCAGTCCAATCAGCTACCCTGAGAGCTGCTAATAGCTAAAATATATACAATAAATATAACCTTAAAGATGTTCAAAATTAAAATTAGCTCAATCGTCCTAGATTAAAAAAGAAATAATCAAGATATGGTTTCTTTTTAAAGCATTCAGATAATTTGAATAAGTTGCTTCAATGCAAAAAAAAAAAAGAAATGAATTAAACTAGAATAATAAATTTTTGTTCTAATGCTAATGGCAAAAAAGAATTTCACTCAATAATAGCGATAATCTTTAAAATATTAACTACATGGGTATTTTTCCATTTCAGGGGGTCATAAAAATGCAAAAAAGAACAATTGCCAACTGCCAGTAAAAATTTATATTGTGGTCAATCAACTGCACAATTCACAAGTTCAAGTGCTTATGGCACATGTGCAGGAATACAACTTTTTTTTTTAAAAAAAAACACATTATTTTGGGTTTAATATGGCAAAAAATAAATAAAAAACAATAATGAACTGTTGCTGACAGTCCCCCAAAACAGAAAGGTACCCCCTAAAGTTAGTAATGGAAAATTATTATGTTGAATTGTCGAATCGGCCACTTATCCCGCCAAGTGTTTTTTCGCCAAATTGATAAATGAGCCAAATTTGGTAACCCTTGTGATTTTGTATAGTGAGGGAGAAGTTGGATCGCAGTGTAAAAACGCGCTAAGTTGGCGATTTTTCAAAATTTGGCGGACCAGTGGCCGATTCAACAATTTCACCAAATATTTTAATGTAAACAAAAAGAAATCTGTGTTTTACCTATTACAATTAATACAGATTATATTAAAATATCAAAAGGTACATTTTAAAATTTGTTGACATAATTACTAAATGTAAACAACACAATTTTTAAGAATTAAAACCTAATGCATCATTTAAAAAAATCAGTACTTACATATTACACCCATCAACCAATTTCACCAAATAAAAGTGAGTCATGAATTCAAAAGCATTGCCAAATGCTGTCTTCAATATTACTGTTTCAGAAAATGCAAATGAAAACTTTCCTACCATTGGTTGCTTATTGCAGCATTTGGCAACATCTTTTGATTTGAAGAAAATAGTCGATAGTATAATATGTAAGTACTAAAATTTTTTTTTTTAATATTAATTTTAAAAATATAAAATATTAAGTTCAATACAATCATAAAATTCTTTTAAAAATAAAAAGAATCCAATAAATAACATCATAAGAATTAAAGTTTTGAGCTAATCTGCCGAGAAAAGACTGTTTTGTTTAGCGTAATGATACGCATAAACCATTAGAATTTATGACATTTAATAACATACTGTTCTAGAATGAATGTAACATTACCAATATTTATGTATTAACCCCATACTAGTAATTATTCACCAAATATTTTGCAAGTTGATACCATCATAAAGACAACTGCTAAAATTTACCAAAGGCATGAGGATAATCTTTAAGTACTGAAAAAAACGGTAGGGGGTCATAAAAATTCCAACAAAAAATTGTCAAATGCCAGTAAGAATTTTATTAATTGTAGTAAACCTACCACACAATTAATGAATTTGAGAGCTTATGGTGCATGTGCAGAAAGACAGCTTTAGGGAAAACTTAACTGAAAAAAATATTTTACCATCACCAGCGGGCTTCAGAACCAGAAGGACAATCAAGAGTAAACAATTTAAAATCCTGTTTCAATATAGTTAATAAAAATTTAGGTACTTAAAAAGTATTGCAACCTATTGGCAACACTGTATGAAATGAAGCACATAGATGCCAATTCAACACGTACTACCCATAGGAAATTGGGGTTACCAACTTGGTGAGTTATTAATAGAGTTAGGTATTGTTACAATAATACACAAGTACCAAAATTTATTCAAAGTTAATTTGAGAATTAATATATCTTTAAAATAAAGGATACTTTTAAAGAAACAAAAATTTTACCAACATGTTTAAAATTTAATATTATATGTCTATAATTAAATGAAATATCTGTACTTATGTATCAATGTCAACGCAGCCAAATTTATGTCACCAGAATTTCAAAACAGCAAAACCGAAAAATAAAAAGATTCTTACATGTCTTATTTGGGAAAAAAAAATATGATTTATGAAGCACACATTTGGCTACAGTGAAGGAAATATGCAAGTACCGAAATATCTTGCACAATTCAGTATGTTCTAAAAACTCCTTTTCCAGGGATGAAAGGCAAAATAAGCACCAAGAAAAATTTGAAAAGGGAGGGGGGAGATATGGGCATTTTATACTCAGAGAAAAATTATTTACTTTTGTTCATTAAGAACAAAACTTGGAGAAAACAATTAAGTTTCATTTATGCATTTTGGTGAATTCCACTTAAGAAATAATTTCTTCCTACAAATTATGAAAATTTTAAAAAACTATTTTGAAAAATATATTTAATATCTATGTTTAAAATAAGGTGATTTTAATCCAAAGAGTAAAATACTCTTAACATTTTCTGAGAAAGAACAAAGTTATATTTGGAAATAAATATTAGAAAACAAAAAAAACCTCTACTTTTAAAGATAAAAAAAAATTAATTTCAGCAGCAATTTATTTTTGACCAGAAGTCTTTAAAAGGATTGGTTACAAGTTCTCTCCATTTACAAATTCAATGCTTCAAAATCTATTTTATTGCTTTACTTATATGTAAAAATTAAGTAAACACATGAATGCTAGGCCTTGCTATTTGTTTACAAATAAGGGCTATTACCTACGTTCATTGAGTTCCAACTGTCTACTTACCATATTTTAAATTATAAGTTCAGATACCTGAAAAAGATAAAAAAAAAGTTAGAAAAACCGCCAAATGATCAAGCCAATATCACTTCAAAACATGCCTGACGAATTAAAAACACACCTAATGAATCATCCTCTATAAACAAAAAAGCGCTAGTTCTTCTGATAGATTCCAAAAATATTAATTTTGTAACAGTTACTAGCAATTAAAACATCAATGATCGGTGTCGAAGACCTATTTAGGAAATTTAAAAGTAATGTTTATAAACGGCGTTTGTTGTGAAATTGACTCTTCAATTCAGTTAGAACCAAAACACAGTCGGACATTTAATTGGAAAAACAAATTCATTAAATCTTTAAAGAAGATGAAATACTTTAAGTTGTAGATCCTTAACAGTTTAAAATTTAATAAACTTTAAAACAACAGAGCTTAGTGGCGTTCCCATAATTCTCAAGCCAAGAACGATCGAGTAGAGGTTAGTTGTTTACTAATAAACTATTCTACTCGGATACAGTTTCGTAATTTTTAAACAGATCGTCAATAAATTACAATGCATTCCTTACAGAGAATCTTTTGGACCTTAATAAAGAACTTTTAAAAGTTTTTTTAAAGAAAAAGCAACGTACACTCTTTTTAAATATCTCTTAAATTTCTTTTTTGAAAGATTGATACAACAGAAATTTATTAAAATTGTTTTAAAAAAGAATGTACAATGTTACGTGCACAGTATTTCCCATTTTAAATATTAATAAGAAAGAAATTTTTTTAATTTGAACAAAAATTTCTTAAGCCCCAAAACATTTGGAAAATTTTAGTAGTACAGCAAAAATTCAAGTAAATGGTATTTCATTTTTTTTTTAATATATGTCAGCCATTTCAGTAAAAAACCGTATAATCAAATTATGTAAATACTATAAAATATGTAAAAAATCAGGTATTTTAGAACAACAAATTATTTCGATATTTTTTTACAATATGCTTATACTTATCAAAATTCCAAAAGAATAAAAAATTAAGATTGCGCATAATGATGTATAATTTGTGGATATCCCCTAAATTGCTGCAGTAACTAACAGTCAAATGAAACCGTTGCCTTCGGATATCATTCTTTATTGCTTGATAAATCTAAATTCTATTAGGTGTATTATACATACTAGTATTTTTTTCATGGCAAACATTTGTTCTTTATATATAATTAGTGACTAAATGCATTTTCAGTGGAACCTGAATCAAAGTGAAAAGACTTACTTTTATTGACTTACTTTTTATTATATTAGTCGATCCTTTTTTATTTGAAATTGCTCAGCAGTTTTAAAGGTGATTATCTGAATCATTAATAATTCATTTAAAATTATTACCTGATAATTTAAAATAACATGATAATGTTCCAAGATAATTCCAAATTATTCAGTATGAACCCTTACGCACTGCATTAAGTATCAAGAAGGCCACGAAAGTTTTTGAATGATCCAATTTTTGAGTAATAAATACTGTTGATGAAATACTCTTCTTACATAAAAAGGTATTTGTATCCATAAACAAATATCCGTTGAATGTTTACAATTCAAGGTTACAGGATACCTCATTATCACAATTTGTTTCTGCATCATAATTATTCACTCAGTCGATTATGAGCACAAGTTTCGAAGAAACTTTTCAACAATTCTGAAATCGGAGACGGTACAGAATTCAATATTTTTACAGATGATTGTTTCAACGGGTACCTTTTAGACGCATATTCGCTTGGCCAACGACATAAAAACTTTCGCAATAATGCTTACTAATACGAAGCATACTGACTCAGATATGCGGCGCAGGGGGCGACGTAAGGACAAGGAGCGATCGCCAAATTTGGCGTTTAAAAACTGGTATTTCGTAATTTTGTTTTTAGAAATTTTTTCGGGGGGAGGAGAAGGTGCAAATTCCACTAAATATTTTTTCGAGGGTTCAAAATATAAAAATTTTGGTGGAAAGATTGCAAAAGTTTTTTTTTTAATGTATGATAAGAATATGTATTCTTGAGGAAAAACTGTTTGATTATAAAATAAATATTTACTAACATCATAAAAATATTCAAAAAAACTAAGATACAATTATATGTAAAAAATGCACTGTAAGTTTTTTACATTATGAGAAATTTTAATTCATTTTTCACTCTTTAAACTTAATCCATGTGTTACTAATGCCCTGGAAGTAAAATTATATTTAAGTTTTATGTATACTTTAAAGAAGAAATCTTTGTGCTTCTTGAGTGAAATTCCTAGTATGTAATATATATACCTAGGTATGAAAAATATTAAACTTTTCTTACATAATTTTAAATCCATTAGTCGTGCTTGTGACAAATTTCTGAATATTCTAAACTTTTATAAGAGTATGTATAATGTGATACAAATTTCTACTTAAAACTTTTATTTTTAAGATTTGCTATTCAGTGATGTTCTCAATAGTTCTGCTAAATTTAACTGTATAGTTGTGTGATATGAGAAATCTAATGTAATTTTATTTTTCTGTTATCTTTCATTTAAACGATATCCTGAGCTTCATTAATTATAAATTAGTAAACTTATAGGTAATAAAAAAGTGTAACAATTAAATCTGCATCTTCCTTAAGCTATGTGTTGTGAAAAAGATTTCAAAATCAAACAATCAAGGTTTAATATTTCAGCTTTACATTTTTAACTGGTGTAATTAAAGAGGGCCGATTATTATATTTAAATCAAATTAATGTAAATGGTTTTTGTCTGCATTGTTTAGTAAAATAGAATTATTTCAAATAATTTTTTTAACTTTCCTATTTCATCCCAAAAACATTGTGATGAGTAAAACATTTCTAGAAAGGGGGTTCTTATTCTTTTAAGTTCATTAAAGACATATAAACTTAATTGACATTTTTTAGGATAGATATGCTTTTACACTTAATTATCTACTAAAAATCTAAATTACATTTTCTCTTTTCATACATTACTAATTTTTTTTATACTTTGGAATCTCTGTAGTCAACTTAATAAAATAAATAATAGCCACTTTGACTATTTTTCATTTACTTTATGTAAGAAGTAAAAGCCAGTTTTAAAAGGCATGTTACATATTAGACCGTGGCATAACATACACTTCCGCATCATGTAGGGGGGGGGGCTCAAAGCCTGACTGACGTTAAGTAGGTATTTAACCAGTGTATAAAATAAAAAATGTAAAACTTAATTTTGTTGGGTGGAGTGTCCTGATGTTGTCTATTATGCCACTGTTCTTAGGGTGCATTACTATTAATGTCACCGCAGCCAAATTTGCACCACACAAATTGATTAGTTTGTTTTTCAAATAAAGGATGCAAAAGTTTTTGTTGCTTTAATATCCTGGCGAGATTCGCATGGCACAAATTTTACTGCAGTGATGCTAATCTCTTACCCATCTTACTTTTAATATTCAAAATGATGAAAATGTATTATACTCATTAAGTATTTTCTATGTATGTTGCAAGAACAAGTAAAAACGTATGCGATATACTATCTTTTTTAAGGAAATGTTTTTTACTGATATTTTGTTTTAAGTATAAAGTGATGGTTAAATGGAAAACTGAATAGATTTTTAGATAAATCCATATAAAAGTCTTATTTATTCTGCTCTTTTCATTATTAAAACTCAAAGAACTGCAAAGATTTTATCTGCTTAATTGGTTTACAAGCTTATTTGATATCTAGTTCTATAGAAGGCCTACAGAATATTCAAACATGAAAAGATAAGCTGTTTTTAATTGATTATATTATTTATTAATCATAAAGTTAAATTTTAGAAAATGAAATTTGGTTATTGGATTTTAAGTTCAAAAATTGGGATTATAAAAAAATGATCTTTAAGTATTATTCAAGATCTTTTAGATTTTACTTTTTTTGAAAGAGACCTTTCATGTAAATAGGAATATTTCTTTGTCATTTAAAATGTTGATTTTTATATGCAAGTTTAACATATGACTGTGCTCCTAGCAAAGAAGTTATGCAATATACATTATTTCAAGTAACCTATCTTGTGATGACCATATTATTCATGTTACAATTTAAAAATGAATTTGAATATTATATACAAGACCTATGCACTGATATTATGAACTTAGACTATTTTACTATTCTTGATTCCTTATTAGTAACTATAATTTGAGTTATACTACAATCTTTGGCATATGTAACTTAAAAATGTATTGTCTTCTGTTGTTGAGACTGATTAAATACAAAATATCAAAAATTAATTTTAACTCTCATTTCCGTCAATGTTTTATGATATTTCATTTCATTATTCCTTTGCAATTTGCATTCTTCAAATGATTTCCAAGATGACCTGTCCTTTAAATCTCAATTCTGTGTGAATCCTTTTGTCTATTGATGGGTTAATCATCAGTTACTAAATGTTGTAAAAATCTTTCATAGTTACAAAATTTGTGTTTTCTTTAGCCGAAAAGGTTTTATTTCTAACAAATTTTTTCCCCCACATATGTACATTCTTGAAGACGTATCTATATTTAAATATATATTTACACATTTTACAGCAATTTTACCTTGTCCTTTTTCAAACTTAGAATGAATTACATTTGTCACCTACAAGAAATTCCCCCCCCCCCAAATTATTTAAAGTTTTTTTTAAATATTCTAACATTAATCAATCCCTTTCTAATAGCAGGCAATTAATTAAAGAAAATTTTGAAATTCCTAACTATGATAGCAATTTAAAAAATTTTACTTGTTCTTTTGTTATATATCTATGTATTCATTGTTGGTACAATACACAGTGCAGTAAATTTTGCATTTTCTGTGTCCATTTTATTTATGGATGAATTAAGTTTTACAAGAGAAGAAACTTTTGATTTACACACATATAAGACCCATTTGTGGGCTCTAGAAAATTCCTATGATATGAAAGCAAATGCAGCACAAGTCATTTCTCTGTAAAATTTGTAAGTTGGCATTGGTCACCATTTCATTGGACCTTACCTACTTCCCCCTTGTCTGTATAGTAGATAGGTAATACATGATTAGAGCTAGTCCTGTCAGAACTTATCAAAAAAGCTCATGCTCCTTGGTCGTGCTGTTAATTATCATTCCAGTGTAATGGGGCTCTCTCTCCTTCCCATTGCACTAATGCTACATTAAGATGTTGCTCCAGCAACACCTTAATGCTATATTTGAATATCTGATCATTTGTAGTGATCTAAGTTCATTGACCTGTTAGATAACAGGACTTACTCGTATCATGCCTGGACTTCTGTTTGAGATATATGAAGTCACATTGTTTCTTGGCACTGGTCTACTCAGATTATTTTCATTGGAGGGCTTACATTTAAAAAAAACATAAATGAAAACACTGAGGTAAAAATTAATCTGGTGGTCTGTGAGAAGGGTTTGAGCCTCCAAAATCCACCCTTGTGTGTGCCACTGGTTGTTTAAAAACTCCTGTTGAAGATCTTGTTTCTCTGTAGCTGCGGGAAAGTTCTGAGGCAGTTCAGAAATCTTCCAAAATGTAACGGATTCCCCCAGTGCTGATATGAAAACTTATGGTCAACATTTTGGGCATCTTTTATAACGTGTGCTTTTTACTAATGTAAAACTTATGATTAATATGTTTTCTGTTACATGAATGTATTCCTATTTCTGCTACTGTCTTCTTTTGATCTTGCTATCCTATGTGATTCTGGAGCATCTTTAGGCCTCTGTCTTTCTCCAGCAAGTTTATTTCTCTCATAAAGAATCATCTTGTGTGTGTGTTTCCACAAGTATATTATTTGAAAGAAAAAAAATGAGTGAACACAGAGTGACAGTTTGAGTTGAAAAGATATCTAATTTATTCATTTGGTAAAGTACTTCAGAATAGATTTTTAAAGTCTGTAATTGATAATCAGGTAGTGGATTTGATTGATGAATTTGAAGGATCTTTTTTGTAAAATTTGAATATACTCACAATTCCACATTTGACAACCCAGGAGTTGTTAGCTTTCCCTTCCTTATCCTTGAAGATCATTAGGGTTGAATAAATTAATATTTGCCTACCAACCATTCAATATAGTGATTAGTGACATTGATTGCTGTGCCATAGAGTCTGGGTTCAAATCCTGGAGAAGGCATGCATGTTTATAAATGGTATAATGTCTGTGTGGCATGGGGACACTCAAAATATTCATCAAGCCACAAGTCCTTTCAAACTTTTGGTGGAAGAGAGAAGGGAGGCATCCGATTCTCCTCCAGGATGTTCTTCCTCAAAATTAGGATGGAACCGAGCTCAATCACACTGTCTCCTGTACGGTGCTCAAAGTTGCGGCTAACAACAGATGTTAAAACTAGCCCCTTGCTACGATAAATTTTAGGGGCCTCAATCTGGCACTGTCAATCAGGTAATATTGGAAACAACAACAAGATATGAATATTTATGAATTTTAATTGAATACTGTATGTTATTCAACATATAAACTGCCTTTTGTGTGTTGTGTAGTTTTTTAGTATTAATTTGTACAAGTTTAACAATTATTTTTCTTTATACTCTGTAGTCATGGAAAAAAATCAGTAAAAGGCAAAAAAAATTGTATTATTTCATAATTCTCATTTGAAGTCATTAAAATTACCAATTATGAATGTAATCTTTCCAAATATTGTATAGGTTAAGCTTGTCATATTATGACTTGACTTATTTAATGGTATGTAGTAAATCTTTTAATTAACAGTTTGTGGCTTAATTTTCACAATCATAGTTACGTGTAAAGTTTATCTGTATTTGATAAATATTTTGTTGTTTGGTTTTAATTTACTTAGTCAAATGAGAGATTTTTCAATTTTTAAAATGCTTATTGATGTAAGTAATTAAAAAAAAAAACACTTCTCAGATTCAGAATTATAAATCTTCTTTTTGAGTCAGTTGTTTGAAAGTAATTAATAGATGGCCTGAATTTTTTTCATCACTGTCCTCTCTCGCTCCTTTTTCTTTATATGGTTTTCTCAAAATATACATACATTTTTGCATAAAAAAAAAAAGAATTTTTTTAATTGCCTTTATAAATATAAACCTTGTTTATTTGGACTACATTTTTATTGAGTTTGTCATACTGGATATTGATAGATTCCATATTATAAATTTCAGATTTTATTGATAAAGGTAACAGAAAAAAAATTTATATTTGTGAATATTATATTTAATAAATTTTGCCATTATATGAAAAACATTAATCCAGAAAAACTTATGTAGTTATTTCCTGCAATATTTCAAATATCATATGTGCCTTTTTTACTTGTGATTTTCCATAAAAATGGGGTGTTTTTTTTATTTCAACATTTAATATGTGATCAGTAATGAAATCAATACATTAGTAATTTAAAAGATTAATTTATATCACATAAAGTCAATAGCATAAAGTTTAATATTTTGTCTGAAAAATATATTTGTGTGAAATACAGATAAAAACTTATTTTAAAGGACATCCAGTGTACAGTGATGATTAGTATAATTAAATGTATGATAAAAATTGCTTGTTTATGTCAAAAAAGAAAACCATAATATATTTTATCATTCAAATTCATTAATATAAAATTTATCAAAATTTTCATTTCAAATGGATTGAATAAAATATTTGGTTATTTGTGGTAATGAGTTGTTGGTACTAAATGCTAAAGTAATGAACTATATTGCTTTTTCCGATTTTTAGTGATGTTACTGCATAGCTTCAATAATAAACTTTTAATTTATTGAAAAGAGACAAAAAATAGGTATTGCCTGACTGAAACGAGGCTTTTTTATTTAACCAAATAAATATACATAGTTCTTTTTTGGATTTAAGAACTAGTTTGTTTCTTCTTCAATTACCTTTTTTTTTTTATCTCCATGCATTTTTACTTTTGGCAACTGTTTTCCAATTTGTAACGTAAAATATTAAGATCTTTTTCGGTACAATCAATCCATCTTAGCGGGGGTCTGCCCGGAGGTCTATTTTTAATGGGCTTTGCCAAAATGACTTTCTTACAGCAATGATCTTCATTCCTTCTAGCCAGATGACTAGCCCATTTAAGTCTCTGTAATTTGACGAATTTTACAATATTAGTATGTTTGTAAATTCTATAAAGTAAGAGGCTGATTAAACGGCTGGCCGCCGCCAGGAGCCCCAAGCTTGATGAATATCAGTTATAAATTCAACGTGCAACAAAAAGATCTTGAACCGAGATTGCAATCCTAATGATTTCCACGCATTTGAGTCGTGTAGCAGAGCACTAGCCATCTTTCTTCCGTATATTTGTATTTTTGCTATCTACAAAATTTTCGCATGAGTTTTTTTTTTTACACAAAATTTTATTTGAAACAAATGAATACTGTTCAAATCAAGAAAGTTTGTTTCAGTTCACAGGCGTGCTTAGTTGCTCTTGGATACATTTTACACTAATAGGGGGGAGGGGGATCTTAACACCAAAAAAAATATTACTTATGAAACTTCGGCAATATATTTATCTAGGCAGGGCCGATCCTAGGGTATCGGCCGCCCTCGTGCAAACACCTAATGTGCCGCCCCCCTAAAGAAATTTTCATATTTTGACTAATACTTAATGTTGGCGTTAAAAACTCATCTACTTATATAAGAAAAAAAAATAAAACATTAATAAAAAACTCAAATAAACAAGTGCAAAACTTTATTTTTTAGACAGGTAATGAGTTATAATAGCGACATAATATACTTTAACAAAATAATAAACCAACAAAAATATTACTTTTAAAATAAAAACATTTATTTTATAATTATAATTGCAAACAACAGAATTTACTCAGAAAATACAATCTAATAGTTAAAAAAAACTAAAAAACACGCTTTTATACTGAATCGAACTAAAAAGTAAGAAAATAATTCTTAAAATAAGAATAAAATGATTAACAGGAAAATTAATGTCATTGGGGTAAAAGCATGGGGTGTTATATAAATATGTATTAATTGTTATAATATCTATAACTTCTATTCAGAATTAGGGTAAAAATGTAGTAAAAAGCACTCCACGCTTTTACCCCAATGATATTAATTTTCCTGTTAACCATTTTATTCTTATTTTAAGAATTATTTTCTTACTTTTTAGTTCGATTCAGTATAAAAGCGTGTTTTTTAGTTTTTTAAACTATCAACTATTCATAGTTGAATTTATCTTTGAGTTTGATATTTGAAGCTGGAATTACGTGGCTGTGGAATTAGTCTTGTTCTACAATGGATATTTATTAACGGGTCTGAAGGGTATTTATTCTCTCCGTTTACGGGGCCTCAGATGAGTCCCGTATCGTTATATTAGATTCCGTCTCGGTAGAACAGGTCAAACAAATAAAAGTGTTAAGAAGAAAAAATTCGAATTAAAAAAAAATTTAATGTACCATGTTTTTATAACGGACTAAAAATTATTAAATTCCTTCTTTTCTTTTTTTCACATTTTCATGCATTGTCATCCACTTCTGAGCTATGGTCCAAACTTCAAGTCTCTAGCTCATCGGAAAGTCATACAGTTTAAAATCAATTACAAAATTCCACCCGGACAGACATTACAGAAAGCGACTTAATAAAAACATGGTAATATTAAGTGTCAACCGTTTTTTCAACTTTTAAACGTATTGCTATAATGTTCATTCGTATCATCACTTCTGAACGTATTGCTTTATAAAAATAAAAAATATTTAGCGGTTGGAACGTAAATTATTTTTTTTCACATGCACGAGCCTTTTTTTAACACGCTTTTATAATTTATTTTCGTTTTCAGAAAAATGTTTATATTATGGTATGAAATTGCTAACACACATCCATCCTCCACTTTCTCACATAAAGAACACTTTTTTTTTTGTTTTATTTCTTTTAAGGCGAGTGTATTTTATACTTGCATAAAATTAGCTTTAAATTTAAAACACTCGCTTTAGGTTTACACCTTATTCTTTTAGTCGCCAAATCTGAAAATGATGTTGAAATTATTTGCCAAATCTCAAAATGGTATATGGAACTAGTCGCCAAATTTAAAAATGGTACATGCAATAAGTTGCCAAATCTAGAAGTGGTTTATGGAATTGTCGCCAAATCTGATTATCCTGATTCCTGACGATCCTGAAAAGGACAATGGAACAAAATTAGAAAATTATTGTATTGTTATCGGTCCTTGACAAGTGTGCAAAATTTCGAATTAATTTGACCTTTTCAAGTGGGTAAAAATCGAGTTCCAAGATTCCGTACCATGCAAGTGAAAGTTATAAAAGCGTATAAAAATAAATACTAAGGCATAAATCTCGTGAAACGAAAAGTATATAAATCAGTCCTTCTACAAAGACTAAGTAATAAATTATACCGTAAAATCCAGTGTATAACGCGCACTTTTAACTCAAAAAATAACATAGAAATCGACGGGTGCGCGTTATACGCCGGGTATAAAAATGAGAGCTTTAAAAATACAAAAAGATGGGCATAGAAAAAATCAGACTTTTACATAGATCGAAATAACGAAAACCTGAATCAACGTAAAATACTGTCAAATGTAATTAAAAATAAAATGCATTCCTTGCAAAGAAAAAATATTGAAATAAAACATCCATAAAACACATTTCAGTAAGGAATACTTAACTAAAAACATTTCGTTGGACTAGTAGTCCTGTAATATCTTTATTTATCATAATTGAAAAGTGAATAAGAGAGAAAAATATTTTTTTTGGAGCAAAATTATTCACAAATACATGTTTAACAAAAATTTTACAAGAAGTAAACATAAAGAAAATTTCATTATAAAAGCGTCATTTTCAAGTTTGCGAAAAACAGCAAGAGCCATGGCGGAATGTGAACCTATTTCGTAATCCCATTTCGTTTCGTAGAAATCGATAAAATTAATCATTCATCGATTCGGTACGCATCACGTGACTATTGCACAAGCAGAAAGCGGCAGGAAATTCGAACGTTGTCAAGTTGAGGCGATCATTAACTTCGTCACACTTGACTGCCACATGCTAAGGCTTCTGTGTGATTGATCATATCTAGGGTTTCTTTCCCAGATTCCAGGAAATCGTAAGATTTTCACACTTTTCGTATTCCCGGGAATGACCCGTTGCTGAAATTATCAATGCTTGAAAATCATTTAAAGATTTTTTCTAATGGTGCTGCGGATTGGCAATTATTATTGCAGACCTAGTACATTCTCCGGAAACTGCTATCATTTTTTAGTGTGGAACTATTTAGGTAGATATGAATTGCCACAATGTAATTTTGACACTCAGTTTTCTCCCCAGAGGGGGGCATTTGAGCTCCGATGATGAGAAACTGTACTAGAAATTTGCCGATAGTTCCCAAGCCAAACAAGCATTCCAGAGGATTTTTAACATGCCGCATAATCCTACAACATGGACGCTGCCGATTTTTTGTATCATGAAAATCCACCAACTTGGACCGGGATCGAACCAGAGAACTTGAGCGCCGAACCAACTACGTCACCCAGCTGGCATAGACTTTCAGAGATAAAATCTGCAATTTCAAAAGCATTAACTAATATTAAAGAACAAATTATGACTGATGTAGAATTTGAAACTCTTATTTTTCTTTTTGGAGAACTGAACGAATAAAACTCAAAATCTGTTAAGAATATAAAACGTTCTCTAGTCCAAAAATTAAGGAGATGTATTATTAGTTTAGTTGGATTAAAATGCGTGATATCTAAATTTGGGAGAAAGTATGAAGCTACTGCATTTACTGTTGATATTGTTACGAATTTTGTATAAAATAGCGTAAATAATCTGTATTTGGATGTGTAATGCATTTATGTTACTCTATGCTATATTTATTTCATGATAAGTTTGTAATTTTCACAAGCAACGCCGTCCCTTACGTTATAATGGCGATTCAATGGGAACTTGGCGATAGAGCCAAGTTGGCATCATTTTTGGTGACCAACTTGGGGAATTTGGGGACCATTTTGGTCACTTGGCGATCATGTTGACGACTATTTTTGACGAGTTCGGGACTCTCTAGATTCTTCTAGAAATTAGTGGAGAAATCCACTAATTTCACGATCTATGACGCAGGCGCATCTTTCTGGAAGTTTCGGCTACGGCTATAAATAGAGTGATACTTGCCCTAACAGTCAGTCTGGTTTTGACTAGCGATTAGTGAACTTGCCTTGATCTTGATTAGCTCGGCTGTGATTACGGTGAATCTGTGGGCATATGGGCTGCGAAGCAGCCCTCCATCCCATATTTGGATTTCTGCGATGTGGAAGATGGCGAAAGTGGGTTTTTTCCGTCTGCGAGATACGTCTTGGCGGTTGGTTGACAGGACTAGTCCGGTAGGCATGCCTATGGTGATGGAAGTTCTCTTGAATTTCTTGCTGAGAAAGTTGCTGGGGAGAGGGGTGAGGAAAATGACTCCGATTGGCTGCCCTGGGGTCTCAAAAAGTTAGAATCGCAAAAGTGCGAGGAGCTTGTCCAGTTTGCATTTTAAAGTTAGGAGTGAAATAAAAAGTTAAACGAATTAAAGTTAAAAAAAATACTGAACTGAAATAAGTTAAGAATTTAGAAAATTGTGTAATAAAAACTTTTATTGCGTGAAACTGAGATGCTATGGAGGATTGTAGGAATCTAGGAGAATTCTCCTATGCCTTTTAGTTTTTTCATGAGCATCATAAGAATTTAAATTAATCATATTGCTATTATTGGTATGCTGAAGACAGTTAAAGAAATTAATTGCTATATTTTGAGTATGCTGCTTGAAACTATTGATTTTAATGGCGTCTCTAAGGTATTCATTACACATGTATCTGGTTGCTTTAGTTATCATGCGAATATAGTTATTTTGAACTGTTTCTAAAATTTTAATGTTAGTATTTGCAGCATATCCCCAAACTGGAAAAGCGTAGGCTATGATGGGGCGCATAACGGCTGTATAGAGAAGCACTTTGTTTTCTATACTTAAATGAGAGTTCTGGGAAATTAGGGGGAAGAGTTTAAACATTATTTTCCGGAACTTGTCGCAAGCCTGTGTTATGTGTTGTTTCCAAGTTAAGTGAGAATCGCGAAAATAATGCCTAAGTATTTTGTTTCTTGAGACCATGGGATCTGCTCGCTTGTAAATAAGCTTATATATACGTGTATTCTAGATACTGCTCATTGTGTCTAAGTGGTGTGACATCGTCACAATGAAGGAATCGCCCCTATTCATTAGGTGCTCCACAGCTGTGGACCACGTGCCTTTGGCTGCATTGTGCTGTGCCGAACAGCTGGACTGTCGGCGACGGTGTGACTGGCAAACACTATGGGCTGGGCATCACTGCATTATTTTCCATTCATAGGCAGTGATTGTCCGTCTTGAAAGGCTGGCGCCTCAGCAGAAGGCGGCGAGATGTTTGAAGTGCCAGACGTCAGTCAAGCCCTTGACGCCGGGGACCTTTGAGAGGGACCGGAACTTTTGTTATCTCTGCACGAATGGAGAACGTGCAAGACCGTTGATGCCGGGTGCAAAATCTTGAGGCTGGCCAATGGGGGTTGATGAGGGGCGTGGAGTGGACCCGCCCCTAGAGTTTAAAAGAGTGGACCCAAGAAAAGTAGTGGTCTTCGAAAAGGGAGGAGAGGGGACTCCGGATAGACTCCCACAATAGATTTCCGAAACTGAATCCTGCGGACGAAGGAAGTGCGATGGCTCCAGATCGACTCCGACGATAGACTCCCGAGATAGAACCCGATGGACTAGCGAGATTGACTCCTGAGGCAGTATCCAACGGGCGACTAAATAAGAAGCTAGGAGTGGACACCAACGCAATAGACTGCCTAAATTAGAACTAGCACCAATACTAAATAGAACTGGCTAAATGGATCTAACACTTGTAACTGAATTCTTTTTCTCTTCATAGTGATCTTTTAATAGCAAAAAGTAAATAAATCAATTTTAGATCACAATAAAAGTTTTTTTTTTATGATTAGCGTGGCGTCACAATACGCTACCAAGTTCCACGACGTTACAGTGGTATTGAAAGTGTGAAATCCTTCTTATATTTATTCTGCGAATTTTGCTGTTGAATCCTGTGTTTTGAAGGATCGATTTTCGACAATAATTACTCATCGCTCTTAAAGAATTGTCTTGTTGTTTACGACTGATTGTGCATAAAATCCCCGAACCCCGATCTACTTAACAATATTTTTCATGCACCAGATAAAAACTATTTCATTAGACAACCTAAAATAATAATGTGACAAGACCCTTTTGCGAGGAAGACGGATCCCTCTCCAAATCTTTGCTCTCAGTAGAGTACATGAAAACTGGGAAAGAAACCTTTAACGTTGGACGAAAAATTAGAAAAAGCGATCCCCATTCAAAGACATGGTCCTATATTTTTTCAACTAGAAAGAATTCTAGCTTCGACAAGGCAGAGAAGCAAAAAATGCAATTACAGTCGGACCAACGAAGTCGCTAAATCCCGAAAAAAAAAGTTCGTTATATGGAAAATTCTTTATATAGAAGGTTCATCTTTCAATTTTCTTAAAAAACCACATAAAGCAAATTTTAAATTCTTGAACACTATATATTTTTAAAAAAGTAATTATTCACACATCGTTTTGTAAATTGATATACATTTTATATATCTTACCTATACAAAAAAAAACTGCAAGAAAAGTTTTTTGACGCCTTTACCCATTTCCTGAAGAATTAAATTTTTTTCTTTGATGCTCAAGAACTTACGTTTTGACATTTTCGAACTACAAGAAACGAAGTTACCAGTACGACTAATCAATACTACAAATGCACGGAGACTAGTTCAAGGACACGAGACTACACTGAGGGTGAAAGGGGATATCGAAGATATTTTCAGTGAACTGAACAATGGGAGTTGAAGGTTGCACTTCTTGGATGAAATGCCCTGAATTCTATTGCTCTCTGCGAGTTAGCACCTAATAAAACCAATTCAATGACCACCATATTGATGCTTATTTATGACCACCATAAAATGTGCCAAAAGAGAGAATATTTCGAAATGTCCAGAAATATTTCAAAAATAGGGAGAAAAAAAATTGAATCACAAAAGAGAAAAAATTCGATAGATAGAAAATGCACTTCGCTATTGGGAGGTTATTTTACGAAAAAGATCGTAAAATGTTCTTGGTTCTAGGAAAAAGCTCGCTACATAGAAAAATTCGTAATATACAGTTTCGTTATATGGGCTGTATTTGACAACAAGGAATCAATCATCAAATATTATAAAACTGTGTATGAGGATTTGAAAAACAATTCCTCCAACATCAGCTGAATTTGAGAGAACATTTTCTGCTGGGTTATTCATAACAAAGCCAAGTGAGTGAGTGAATATTAACGTCGCACTATTCAGCTACTCGAGGGCTTTTGGTAATGGACCTCGGAATTTTGAACCATGGTCAAGTGACCAGGACGACACCTGAGCTGGCGCCCACCCCCTCTCCTAACTTCTACATCATACCAACGACAGGACGTTTAAGCCTCGGAATATTTAACATGCATTGGCCCCCTCAGCAAGGCGGATCTTCAGCGGTACTAGGCTCGAACTCATGACACGCTGGCTACGAGTCCATTGCCTTGACCGCTGGGCAACCTCGGCCACATAACAATCGAGAAAGAAGAATAAAAAAAGTTTTTAACAAGTCAAAATTTAATTAGTATTATTTTAAGTAAATTGCAAATTAAAATTTAAAGAAAGTACGATTTAGCAAATAAAATAGCAAAGTAAATAAATATAGCTGAATAGCCTGGAAATTGAAATGTTCGTCTTGTTAGTTAATATGTACGTATTATCTAAGTCATGGAAAATATTAACTTTTACTCCGCTGTGGGAGATGGTTTCCGCTACAACCCACTCTTAGCGGATCACTACTCTACAAAAGAAACATGTTTGTGAAATTTTAAGTCTGTAGAATAACCGTTAAAAAACAGGAAGTCCCCCCCCCCTATAACGCACCATGTTTTCCCTCTGGAGTCAATTTCCGCGAAACCCGTTCTTAGATTATCTCTTCTCAACAAAAGAAACATGCCTACCAAATGCCAAGTCTAAATATGTAATAGTTATGGATATTTCATAATGAGTAGGTGAGTGAGGGCCGTGTTAGATTCTCTTTTCTCCTATTTTAAGGCAGATATGTGACAGTGCTTGTAACACCGCCATGAACTTGAACCGGCTGAATATAAATCTGATTGCAACTTCTCAGCTGCAGCTCAACTCAAATCGTCTGCTGTTTCTAATTTTTAATTTAAGAAAATTAGAATATGGAATTGTAAATAAAGTTATTGTTGGAAATATTGTTGCTGATTCTTCTGACACATATGATGCAGTTCTGCAGGTTATATTTCTACATCAAAGTTTTGGATTTCTCCACTATAATTTTAGCCCCAAGGAGTTTTCTGGTATATTACTGCGGACAATTTACTGTGAGCTACACTGCCTTGTCGTATTTTTCTTTATTTTCTAGCTTTAAGTTAGGCTTTTTCATAGCAATGTAATATATAATTAATGATTATAAGGGTGAGTCAAGAGTATTGTAAATACTGTTTTGAATTTTTTTAAAAGATCATTTTCCTCAGTAAATTTCAGCCTGTGCTCCCTTAGTAGCTCGGAGAATATCTATAAGCGGTATTCCAGCTCCTGCCAAGAGTTCTTTAACATGGTTGCACTTTTTAAGCATGCAATCTAAGTATTTTATAAGCTTACCAAACTATTTGCGATATTTGAAGCTCAAGTGATGCTCCAGAAGTTAATTTAGTAGAACTCCGTTGAAACGATTGTCAAACGTGTTCAGTAGTTGTTTCACTCACATTGGGTCTGCCATTTCTAGGAAGCAGTGGCGTAACGAAGAATATTAGGGCCCCCTGCAAAGTCAGCTTTTGTTTGTCAGTTTTAATTGTGACGGATCTATACACGTCCTTCAATTAACCCCTGGGGAATTCTTTTGGGCCAGCATTTTTCAACCAACCTTCTCCGAAGGGCAGAAAGGGTGATATGGAAATTTTAATATATATATTCTTTATTCGCGAGTTTGGGGGTTAGTGAATTGTGAATAGATTGGAAGTGAAGTAAATCGGTAGTGAAACGTATACGTAAACAGTGTAGGAAGCCAGAAGTTGGAATATTAAGGAAGTGATTAGTTTAACTATTGGAGAGGTGTTAAAGTCAACGTGTGAGAAATAGAACAATGCAAGAGTTCAGGTACTGTGATCTTAAATCAAGTCGATGTTATAAAGTTAAACTAATAGTGCGGTCATTAAATACTTAAGCTCTGCATAAAGTTATCTTAAAGGTAGAGCTGCATGATTGAATATATCCTCCTCCACGTAATCTCGTCTCACTCCCATTCTATCACTGATTAAATTTATCTTGTTTGCGTCTGAGTTGAATATAGTGATAAATAAAATAATTGAAGTTCATGCCGTCTGATCATTTCATTCCTCCCACACCTCTAGCCGGGTCACAGGGAAGAAGGGACGTAAATTCTTTATATAATATTTTGTAAATTGGTTAAATATGTACTTGGCATCAGAAAGGTTTGAGCCTCCTAGAACCCTGCCCCCCCCCAATGCGGGGGAGTACGTTACGCCACTGCTAGGAAGATCCTTGACGCTTCCTATTTCTTGGAACATTTTGTTGATTTTGAAACTTACGCTGAGCATTAATGGACAATTTCGTTTCGTGAAACCAAAGCTCATTTTGAACTTTCTTTTGAACCGACATCATTTTGGCAAAAAATGATGTCTGCCTTACAAGTACTCCCCTGAGTTACTCTTGAAGAAGCATTCGTGCCATTTCCTGCCCCCCCCCCCCCGAAAAAAAACCTTTACTAAAACTGATCTATCTAATAATACAAAAGTTACATTTTTATATTAAACAGCTATTTTGTAATTAAGTTTTATAATGTGGGCAAGACTTTTGGCTTACCCTATATAATATATAAATATTACATCCAATTTTTCCCCTTGTAAATTGACATTACTGACTGAGGAAGAAGTTCTTCACCAAATTCTGCTATTTCTTTAAAGCTATGTGCGTGTTCTTCGCCAAAACAATAGTACCTTTTTGCCATTGTGTTACGTCGCTTTTACCCTAAAACGCAAATGATATATTCATAGTTTTGCATTTTGTGAAAAGCTTAGAAATTCACACAATGAACAACAAAAAACTCCATTATAGCTGATGTAAAGATTATTCCCACAACTTAAAAAAATGTTGAAGATTTCTCCTCGTAATTTCATATCTTTCCCCCGATGATTTTAAAACAAAAATAAAATTTTAAAAGAAAGAATAAAGGCGTGTAAACGTTACAAAAAGTTTGCTTTGGAAGATGTAATAGTCTTTTAAAAGCACTGCCAACTTCTTCCTAAATATCGCACAACCGAAACAGATTTAGGAATCTAATTATTTGAATTTTTAAATGGTTAATAAATAAATAAATAAAATATGATTTTTATCTGAAAATGAAAATCGAATAATTAAATATATATTGATAAATTTTGTGAAAACTGATCGTTCCACCCAGACGTTATCGTGACGCTGACTCCTTCGCCGTAGGGCAGGGGTTTGAATCCCGGAGAAAGCATGCATGTTTGTAAATATATTGTTGCGTTGATCGGGTTCGTGGTAGTGGCGTAACCAATGGGCTAGGTGGTGCCGTGCACCGGGGCCCTGAAGCTCAAGGGTCCCGGCTCTCGGACCCTGACCGCCAAGCAAGCCAAAAACTTGCGATAATTTTTCCCACATTTAAAATATAAATGGAAAAGGTTGTAACACGACGGTAATCATGGCAATTCAGTTGAAAGTAATTTAGAATTTACAAGTATTTCCCCTAAATTATTTCAGTTGTTTGTACAATGTTGCGAACTTTACTTATTGAAAAGTTTATATTATTTTCAATTTTTTTTCATTTTTCTATAAAGTAACTTGAAAGTTAACTCCATGAAAAACCTTACATTTTAAAAAAACCTAGAAAGGAAGTAATTCCTTCTGTAACGCACGGTATAGTTCCAAGACCGAAATGTAGGTGCCGCCATTACAATATGGGCTTGTACCGGAAGTGTGACTGTACGAAACACTGTAGTACCGTCAGAGAGAGAGAGAGTTTGGATCTGGACAAGCGTGCGTTCCCCATTTCGATGTCCAATCCTGGACTATGTAAACTTTACTTATTTTCATTTATTTTCCCTAAATGTTTGTCTTGTAATTGTCTAAGTGTCTGTTCTTTGTAACTGTGCTATCTTATGTCATTAAATATATTAATTTACCCCGAGATTCTATTAATTACTTTTGGTTACCCCAAGTAATGACGTAAGCGGCAGTTACACTTCCTGGTTACATTTTTCATAATCTACCCCACCCTTCTTCTATTCCTTTGCATATATAGGTGAGCTTTTTTAAAAATAATTATAATATAATATTGTATTGTATTTTCTTGTTCTTGTGTATTTTTTGTGTCATTTCCTGTCTATATATCTCGGTGGACCATTTTGTTGCTCTAAACCAGTGATTCCCAAAGTAGTCTATATGGACCCCCAGGGGTCTATGACGATCTACCAGGGGTCCACGACAGCAAAAAAATAATTTGGGGGTCCATGAGGTGTAAATGGGGGTCTACGATAGTGGCTCTCATCAAACCAGATTGTGACTAATATTAAAAGGAAATTTTATCAAGTGGAAACTAGACTTACCTATTTAACAGATTTAATTACTAAATTTAATGAGGTTTATTGCAGCTGCAAGGCAACGGCATAAATTTTATTAAAACAAGGACCACGTTTCACACAGCCTTTCTTGCCAGAATTAAGCTAAAGGAGCATAATTTTGGACGCCACCAACATTTAAATGCCCCTTTTTTAGATTTTGAAACTAGATTTGAGAATGTTTTGTCTACCATAGCGCCACAGTAGACAATGAATTCATATGGTCACTTTGAAAAAAAAAAGTCAGATTATAAGAATTAAGCTCTTGGAATACGCACTAATGAAGATCTTAAAGTAAAGTTTAGAAACGATGTCAACAATTTTAACTTTAAAATATATACCTGTTATTTTTATTCCATATTATGGAATATCTTGAGAAAGTTTTTAATTGTTTTTCCGATTGAGAAGGAGTTTTAGTGCGCTTGCCAATCTTCAAAACAAAAAAGAAAATACTGGACACTGTTAACCGAGAAGATATATTTAGTGTTAAAACTTGATAAGATTGATGCCAAATGTTGAAATTTATTCTTGCATCCCCAGATTTCTTCCTCCCTCTAAAAGCTTTTGTTTGTTGCTCAGTTATTTTATGCATTAGTTAAATTCTAATTTAATTAACTAACTAATCAAATTAACTAACATGTGTTTTCTTAAGTTTTAAGCTCTTCTATACTTCACTACAGTTAAAATTTTTAACCTTTTAAAGTAAATAGCTCTATACCTGCTGTCAAAAACACATTTGATGATAAATTTGCACAAATTTAATATTAGGTAAGTAGGGGGTCTACCCCAAACTGAAAAACCTGTCAAGGGGTCTATGAGGCTCAGGGCCGCCACGTGGGGGTGGCAAAATTGTTCACCGCACAAGGGCGCCTGGTGCAGGGGGCGCCAAAATTTATAGTACTTATAGTTTTTTTTAATTTAATGTTACTTACATAAAAGTTGTTCATAAAAACTTTCAATTTTGCATGTTTTATATTTTCTTAGCCATAAAATAAGATTTTTTTTTGAATTTTATATACATATATATATATAAATTAATTTAATTTTGTTTTCGTTTCTGTGGATTGTTTTCGTTTGTGTAAAACAAAATTTGATTTCCGATACGAACAATAAAAACACGTTCCGTGTGGAGTTCACGCTATTATGCGGAACGTGTTCAAAATCTTAGAATTTGTAACATGTAACAACAGAAATTGGGAATGATTTAAATCGGCATAAATTTTTATTCATTATATGCTGAGAAGATGTTGTGGCTCAACGTCGTTGTTTTGTATTCTTTTTGTTTGCAATGATAATATATATACATTTTTAAAGTTATGTAAATCGCTTGGTTTTTCTTCTCCAAGTCATATTTTGCTTCATGTAAACTGTTATTAAATTGTTCTCAAAACTCGAAATAAAATCTTTATCGAAGCGTTTTTCAAACTGTGGGGCGCGCCCTCCAGGAGGGCGTGATAACCCTACTTGGGGGCGTGAACGTATTGCGAAAAATCGAAAACAAAAGATTTAAAACAATTATAATTTGATAAAATAATGTACAATGTAAAATAATTACAAAGTAAAATACATTCTTGTATAATAAAAATAAAATACACAATCAAATTAATATAATACGCACTACTTATAAATGTATCAGTTCTGCACAAAGTATTTGATAATTAATTTATCAATATTCAATTAAAAACAAGTTCAGTAATTACTAGTCACTCTCTTGGGCTTGTCATATACAAAATTTATTTACACAACTTAATATTTATCTCTAATTAGTGCGTTTATAATTAAAATCGCATTGCATTGTAGTTTTACCATCAAAGTACATTATAATTGCATTCAGTACATTGTTATTGTAAGAAGTGGGGCGCGATGAAAATTATGACTGAAAATTAGGTCGCAAATATTGAAAGTTTGAGAAGCATTTAGACTATAAGCACACTCTATACACAAGGGCAGCCGAAATTGCGATTTCTTCCAAATTTAAGATATAAATATAAAAGGTTGCAACATAACTATAATCGTCGCAATTCAGTTGAAAGTAATTTCGAATTTGTACAGATTTCACCTAAATTTTTTTCGTTGTTTGTTCAGTGTTGCGAACTTTACTTATTGAAAAGTTCTAGTTATTTTCAATATTTTCATTTTTTTTTTATAGACTGCTATTTGAAAATAAACTTCAAGTTCCATGAAAAATCTTACCATACTTATTATTACATCTTTAAAAACCTACACAAGAAGCAATTCCTTCCTAGTTACATTCTATTTTTAATACCAATATGATTCATAATAAGCTAGTTTCCTGTTTCAATATTTCACAATCTTCTAGTATGATGTAATTTTACTGATGTAATTTTGTCCCCCCTCCGCTGCACTTTTGCAGAAATGTTTTTTTTTTTTATAAATAATTATAATAATATTATATTAAATTTTCTTGTTCCTGCATATTTATGTATCATTTCCTGTCTATCTCGGTGAACCATTTTGTAGCTCTAATCCCTCTGTTGAATGCGTGTTCGATCCTCCCAAATAAATTAATAGCTAAGGATTCTTCAACGATGTTTTATAGCGTAGCATTACGTTTCTGCTTCCTTTTGACGTCAGTAAATACTCGATCACATAAAAATCGTATCAGATAAATTATAAAACTAATATTATAGATTAAAAAAAAGAAAGAAATCAAGCGGGGTGCGTTTAAGCGCAAACAACTCCAAGAAAGAGGAGACAGTAAGTAAAAATTGCTGCTTGGTATATTTGAAATATTCATATATTTTTATTTTTTTATATATATCCGATAGAATTCAACCAAGATAGGGCCCTCACTGTTTTTTTTCACTAGGACCTTTAAATACCTAGCTACGCAACTGCCTTCAGGAAATCACCTTTTTTCAAAGAAAGAGAGTTGACGAAATTGTAAATCAGTAATTTCTTCAATTTTACTTCATTCTTTTAAAACAACAAACGGTAATTATGAATTTACTTTTGATTTATTTTGTATTTTCCCTTAAGACTTATAAAATGTACAAACATTTTTATCATATAAAATAAAATCAAAACATACATTTATTATTTGCTTTCCTTTGCAAAGGAGGCAGTGAAAATAATGTCCAGCTTAATGAAATCTAATTTAAAATATTTTTTATTTTGTAAATTTTCCGTGTTACATCAGCTAATTTTAAGATTTTCGTCTATATTTACATATATATTTCAATGGACTTTTATAATACTTTTATGTTGATTAATATGCATCAATACCTGTTTTCTTTTCTTGAATACATCTTCCAAAAACACACTTTTCTATGGAAGAGAACAGCTTTATAATTATTAGTGTAAACATGAAATTCCAAAAAGTAGTACTGGAAGTAGTAAGGAAGTACTGGTAGTGAAGTTTTTTTCACGACTTCAAAGTTTAATTCCTAGCATTGATATTTTGACTCTGATCGCACTTGCATTGAGCTATAGAAATAAAAATAAATAATCTATAATATATCTTCATTTTTGAAGGAATGGAAAATGTTAATGTCTGTGTGTAAAACTTGATTTAAATAATATAATAATATAAATAATTGGAGCATGACAGTCTTAATGCGACTGTTGTTGGGATGGGGGACCATTTTTCTTGGAAGCTCATTTTAAGTAAGTGTCTGATACTTTTGATACCTTGTTTCACTAACAACTGGTTCTTTCTTGAAAATATACCGATTTCTCGTCTAGAATTCACTTTACTTTGTAAATTCTCTTAAATTTTTTTTATAAAAAAATAATAAAAATAAATGCAGTAAAATATTTTTGATTCAAATGATACTACAGAAAAACTAGCTTTCAGAAACAGAAAGAGAGATTTGCTTTTATAATAAATAAGGAAACAAAATTTGATTATAAATTAATGTTTACAACATGTGTAAATGATAGAAAGGCTGGTTAATTTGAAATTTTTTCCCTTAATTTTGTAGAATTATTCTTTGTTGAAAATTTCATTTACCTTTTTGTACAACGTTTGTGATGTGATTTATATTTATACAATTCATCATATTCTGAATATACCACTGTGTATGTCTTGTATCATACAAAGATTTAAAAATTAAAATTTATCGTAACTAGATTATTCACTGAACATTTGGTTACTGAAATACACACATATGTGTTAAAATTATTCTTACTTTTTGAGAAATATATTACCCTGGAATACCCTACTCATATCGTAAGGCATTTGAAATTTACTTCAGATCACAAAATGAAGGGGAAAAAGTTTTTTTATTTTATGCACACGATATTTTACCTTTTCATATATAGCTGTAGAGTATCATTGAAAAAAAAAATCAACTGATATACAACAGTTTTTCGAGCATTGTACAATCTTAATATCTTAAATATAAGTCAATATAAAACAAAAAGTGAAAAAACTACAAAAAATTGTTAATGTACTTTATGTACGTTATGGAACCGTACGTAATGTACGTTAACTTTTACGAAATAAAAATTCATGTCAAGCATTATATCTGCACAATATTATTTTTTTAAAAAAAGAGTTGAATAACAGTTCTTAAAAAATGATATTATCTTTTGTAAGGTATGTACGATGTAACTTTTCAAACATACAAAGATAAAAAAATATTCTTATATAAGTATTATTGCATAAATTTTCATTAAATTTGTAAATTTTTTATGCATAAACCCACAAAAATTGCCAAAAAATTCAACCAAATGACAAAGAAATTGTAAAATTAAAATTTTAGATATTCTTCTAGCAATCAAACTGAAGGAAATTTTAATGAATTACAAAGAGAAAATTTTTTTTTTAAATATTCACAGTAAAATCAGGTTGTTTTGTAATTATTAAAAATTTCTATGTAAACATTAATTTACAGGCAGAAAATTTGCAAGTTTATAGAAGAGAGTAGCTGAGTATCTGTAACACAATATATATTTTGTACAGTTTAAATTATTTGAGTAGTAATTAGAGTTAGTAATTGAGTTATGAAATAAAAAAAAACAGTACGCGTCAGCACCATAACTTAGAACAGAGGATTTCAAACTTGTCATGTTTTTCTATCTGGGCCCTTGCTTACTTAATATTGAATTTTTGCAAATTCATGAACTTCAAATGTGTTTTGGACAGTAGGTTATTTTAAAGACACATTACTTTAAACACAGCTGCTATTTTAAAAACACATTTACTTTTCTATCTGTAGTGAAGTGTTGTGTGAAAAACTAAAAAACACATGTTAATTTTAAACATTTATTAGATATAAGTCAAATTTAGTACCTGTTACACAGTATAAGAGAGTAAAAACAAATGCTTTTATGACGCTTTAGTTACAAATTTTTAATACTTAGCTTAAATTTAGTTAGGTTTTACCTTAAATCTCCTCGGTTAGTAATGTCCAGTCTATTTTTTTTTTTTTCATAAAAAGAAAGAAATTAAGAAAAACTTTTATCTTTCAAATTAACAAAATAATTCAAAGAGCAACTTTTTATTTATCTCTATAAAACCCAGATAAATCTTACCCTTAATTGGGTAGAATTTAATTTATCTATTTCTGATATACAATTTCAATTTCCAAGTAATCAAAAAAATACTAATAATTATAGCTTTTTCATTAAATGTTTATAATTATTATGTACCTGAGATGTGTGTGTGTGTTTTCAATATTTCAATTGCTTATAACAAATGCTTTTTAGTAATTTGTATTAATATTGGTTTAATTTACTTAAATATTTTGAACCAGCAGAAAGAAGAAAAAATTTCACACTTAATTCTGAAAAATAAATTTTCTGAAAAAAAAATATTGTTTCTAAATTTTCAGTTAAATTAGCTTCTTTACCTGAATCTTTATTTAGTTGCAAATGACATAAATGGGCTTTCGACTTTCAAATAGCATATTGAAAGAAAGCCATACTATACATTTTGTAAATGAAAGGAAAATTAATTTTTTTTTTATTTAGGGCAATAAATATTTTTTAGAAACATGTTCTCAAAAAAAAATTAACGGATACTAAAAATGTTAATGAAAAGGGCATTGATAGATTAAATTTAAAAAACTGGAGTGACAATGAAGTTTTAAAACATTGCAAAGAATTAGAACAAAAATTAACGGATACTAAAAATATTAATGAGAAGGACATTGATGGATTAATCTTTTTCGAAGAAATAAAATCTTTGCGATGTTTTACTAAAGAGGATATGTCACCTATTGATGTTTTAAATTATATTTATGAAAACAATCTTATCCATACATTTCCAAATATTGCAATCGCTTTACGGATTTCTTTAATCCTGCCACTTTCGGTGGCTACTGGAGAAAGAAGTTTTTCAAAACTTAAAATTATAAAAAAAAAAACTACATGCAATCTACTATGGCGCAGGAGAGAGATTATCGGACTTGTCAATTATATCCATAGAGAGCGAAATTTTGGAAAAATTAAATATAAAGGAATTGATACGAAATTTGTAGCTGCTAAAGCTAGGAGAATCAATACTTGAAAAAATTTTCGAATTTTTATATTTTACTTAAAAAATTTTATATCATTTTTGCTTTGTTTTGTTTTTAAAATTTATGAAATAATAATAAAAAAAAACAATAGGACAAACGTGTTTTAATATTATAATTTTAAAGTTTTTCAGTTCGAAAGTCAAATTTCGAATACTATAAATGAGTATTTCACTTTTATTTGTAGCACTTTATTAGAGTGCAACAGAACCCCATAAAGGGGCGCCGAATTTCAACTTGAACAAAGGCGGCTAATACCCACGCGGCGGCCCTGATGAGGCTAAGAAGTTTGGGAACCTATGCTCTAAACCAAGGGTACTCCCCCCTCCTCGGACCATATACAAGGGGTGATCAAATGAAAAGGTGCGAAACGACATAAAAATGAAACAGTTAAATATTTGCATATTCCGCCAAGGGAGAATGTAGCGAGACATCTCGGGATGCCATTGGAGACTCTGACTGGGATCGGATCATGTGCGGGTGCCCGCATGCGCAGGAAAGAGCAAAGGCTCTTATAAAAAGCGGCGTCCAAATGATGCGAGCACAGAATTACTCGAGCACAGAAAAAGCATTAACTCCGATGTGTACTGTGAGACACTCCGACGCCTACGCAGGTCCATCAAGAACAAAAGACCGGGGCTGCTCACGGAGGGTGTGGTTCTGCTCCATGATAACGCGCGTCCACACGTCTCCAGAGTCACACAAATGGAACTGGACAAGTTCCAATGGGAGACGTTGGACCATCCGTCCTACAGTCCGGACATGTCACCCTGCGATTTCCATGTGTTGGGTCCACTGAAGAAACACCTGAAAGGAAAGCGCTTCAACTCGGACGACGTACTCAAGGACACTGTGAAGGACTGGGTCTCGTCACAGCCACAGGAATTCTGGGAACAAGGAATCCTGCGGCTTGTTCATCAGTGGGATCGTTGTGCTCAGGCCTATGGTGTATATTTTGAATAAAGTCTATATTTGTACCCACCGTGTCGTTTCGTACCTTTTCATTTGATCACCCCTTGTACATATGACAGGTATTTCACGCGGGCCGCTCCATGAGGATAATGGGGGGGGGGGGGTACACTAAGACCAAAGCAACATTGGACCAAAGCAAAATTAATCAAAATATTAAAAAAAAAATTTTTTTTTTGGCTTTTACATTAATAATATATTAAACTTTCTATCAAACACACACAAAAAATATTGACTTTTATGCATCTTCTAATGATTTATGGGGTAGTTATTATTTCTTTTCATCCATGACCAAGCCTCTTGTTTATGTTCTACTATAAAAAAATTGATAGCAAAATTGCTTGATTGATAGAATTTCCCTCAAAATTTTTAGTACATCGTTCAAAAAAATTGAATTTCTTAGTGCAATGTCCTATGACCGGGCCATTTAGAAAAGCCCGGCGGGCCACATGCGGCCCGTGGGCCCTACGTTGAGTATCACTGCTCTAAACTCATTGGTGGGTGAGTTCGATCATCCCTAAAAAATAAATAAATACCCAGAGATTCTCTAACGACGTTTTGTAGCGTAGTATCACGTTTTTCCTCCCTTGAAACCTCAGTAAGTACTCGAGCACATAGAATTAGAAAACTAAAATTATGAAAGAAACCCTATGGTGCGTTTACGCACAAACAACCTCAAGAAAGAGAATGTAGTAAGCAAAAATTACCCAAAGTTGTTACATTTCTTAGTCAGCCTTCTACGAGTACTTCTGACCCAAGTATTTATGTTAATAGTGACTTATACATAATGTGGTTACTACAGTATTGCTTGAGAAGCCTATTAAAGGAAATTTGACAGTTATTGCAGTTAAAGATACATTTTAGAATGTCAGCGACGACCATGAATGTATGGCATACGTAAGAGTGGAGGAACCATCGATCTAGACATTTTTCGAAAATATAAACGATAAATCATATTATGACTTGGGTTCTCATGGTGCTCTCCCTCAAAATTGGGGTGGAACCGAGCCAAATCGTACTGTCACCTGCATGGTGCTCAAAGCTACGGCTAACGATAGGGCTTACAATCTAGCCCGATGCCATGATGAATTTCGTAGGCCTCGATCTGACTACGTCAGACAGGTGGCGTTAGTAACAACCACAACAACATGACTTGGGTAACTTCACGAATAAGGTATTGAAAAACGTCAAATTCTTGATATGGATCCTTTACAGTCTTCATGACCTTTTCCAAAAGACATCCACCAGAATAATAAATGTTTTTCAAAATCGTACTACAGTAGAACGTCGTTTATCCGAACATTTATTATCCGGACCAAAGTCCGGATACGTTTTCGAACAGTACAATGCTCAACAGTTGTTTCGCGTGAGGTCAAATGTAACGGGAAAACCTAAGATGAGGGATATTTGGGGAATTTCAGTTGTGTGATTTGGTAAACATTTACTGGTTATTATTTTAATTGAGTACAAGTATAGAAGTGTATTTCATAAAAGGAGAATGTTTTGAAAATATGTCATTCTTTCTTCATTTTTTGCCAAAAATTTCATTCAAATAATATTTTATATTAATAATACTTTTAAAACAACTTTACTTGCATTTTTTAATTCAAGTGGCACTAACCGTAAAAGAAATTGTCCATTTGCACGCTTTTTCATTATCAAGAGTCCAGATGCAGTCAGATACCTTAAAGATTTTTATACAATTTTGTGACATTGTATAACTCATGCATTTGTTTATAATATAATGTTTTTAAAATTTCAAAATATTTCGTAAATAATCAGTTTTTCTTTTTAACATGTAGTAAAGGGATAGCTTAATTAGCATTACGGTCTAGGAGAAAATTGTGAAACACATTTTATAAAAAAAAAACTTGTCAACTTGGATAAAAATGAGTATTTTCGTAAAATAAGTGGTTCTCTACAGGATAGTTAAGCCAGAATATAATATATCGTTTGAGTACTTTCATATCTGAAAAAATATTCCGAATTTGGGTCCTGTTCTTTTACATAAACCGAAGACAGCCTTAAAACAAATAAAACTTTATAGTCCCACAAATCCAAACTGATCTCCAAAAGCATGAACCATAAAGGAAGTTTAGGTTGAAAAGGGGGGGGGGGAATGTCTGTCGTCTCTGACCTAATTTATTTCTCCGCTTTTTAGAATGATAAAGGAAGGGGGAACAAGAGTATACTTCCCATTGCATTTATTAATGAAGGAAAAGACATCCCCCTTTTACTGTTAAGGCTTGGAGAATAAGGTAGAAAAAGCAAAAACCAAGATCCCCTTTCCCTCTCCTCACGAATAACACGGTTTCATTTTTGGCACCAGTAGAAAGTAAGATATTGCCATAAGGGGGAAAAAAAGCAAAATTTTGTAGAGATCATGTTTAAAGCTATCTCCGTTAAATGTACTAGCTAAAACTAAACACGGAACACATATATTTGCAGACAGAAAAAATGTTTCTATTGTCATGAAAATTTGGAACATAATTCATACATTTGTAAACAATATAGCGTTTTTAAAACTTCAAAATATTCGATAAATGTTAATTTTTTAAAAATTTTAATACGTAAGGGATAACTTTTGTTTATCATTACGGTACAAGAAAACACGGCTTTTTACCCACCATCTGGACTCGAGATCGCTGTATCTAAAAAAGAAAGGAAAAAAAGAAACACAGTTGATTTAGATTTGAATATAAATTAAAATATATGTAATATAAAATATGTTCTTTGAAATTATTTTTCATATCTCTCTAATGTTGGTAGTTATTTTATTTTTCAAACTATTATCGTCTGCTTTGATTTAATAATTTATATAATTTTAATTTTTCTTTCTGATTATTTTATTTACTGATATTTAATCGTTTGGCAGTATAAGTTTTGTTGCAAAAGTTGTCTTTTTTGTAATGAATCTCGATGTGTATTGACTTAGAATCCGAATTGATGTGTGTTTTTGACATGTAATAAAAAAAGCTGTTCGCTGCCTGCCTTAACAATGGAAATTTCAAAGTGATGTCTAAATGATATTTTTTATTTCATATAGTTATACTCAAAAGAGGTAAATACAAAAAAAATTCCAAGCATAAAACTATTATTTTTCATGAAAAAGTTTGAAAAAAATATTGTAGAACATCGGACGAAAAATAAAATAATACTGGAAATAATATTATTTATTCATTACAAAACCTGCAAGAGAAATCAAAATCGTTATTTTCATTAGAAATATATATTACATCAATTGTTATCGGACGAATATTTTTGTCCAGTAAGAAGGTTTAAAATAGATATAAACTGCTTAAAAAAGATATATTTTTCGATGTTAACTTTTAAAGAAATAGGATTTTCTTAAGAATCGTTATACCTTTATGAAAAAAGATTTATTAAATAGTGTTAAGTAACAATTTGACACAATATCAAATCGTATTAAATTAAATATCCAAAATAAAAAGGAAGAAATTTTCTTTGGACTATGATATTGTAAAATCCTGTAAAAAAACTGCTCAAAAACTAAGAATAAAGAGTTGATTTTACATAATCAAAACGTGCATATATTTTGCTAATAAAATATCTTACAATTTAAATATGGGAAACATTCAGATGTCCACATGTTAAAGCTTTATTTTTGAAACCTCTATTACAATATTTACCACCCTCTTATAAGCAATCAGAAGAAAAGTTTATGTTCTTCAAGGAATGATACCAGAAACACAAGATGAAGGAGCAGTCCAAAAAAGCCAAAAAGAATAATTTTACTTGGAAAAGCGTTCATACATAAAAAATTTATATTGATTAAGATGGAGTTCAACAAATTTTAAATAGTTCAGAAAAAAAATTCGGTACACACACGTATACCGTAAAGTCCGGCGTATAATGCGCACTTTAAACACAAAGAATAAGATCGAAATTTACTCGTGCGAGTATAAAAAGGAGAGCTTTAAAAATAAAAAAAAGGATGAGCATAGAGAAAAAAATTAGACTTCTACATATATCAAAGTACTGTTTCTTTAAAAGAAAGAACATTCCTTATGAACTTAAGGGGTTGTAGTTCTAGAAGTATACTATTTTTTTTAAATAAATGATTAGAAAAAGAGCATTGTGTGTGTGTGTGCGCATGTACATTTCAAATTTCTTCCTAAAAAAAGGGGGATGCGTGTTATACGATGAATATACCTAAAAATCATATAATGCAGCTTGAAAGTATAGGTACGAGTAATTCGTCAAATTTTACGGTAGTAGTGATTTCTATAACTATTTTATTTAGAAAATCATTTTACTAAATGTAAATCAATAAAAAAAACTTAACATACCATTAAAATATATCCATCGTTAAAGAAAATTCATTATAAAACAGTTTATAGAAAAGCTCGATTGTGTATGTGTGCGTTTCGCTTTTGTATTGTTGCTGAACTTTAATAATTTTCTTAATAAATTTTTTTATATATATATATACCATGTTTTTATAACCATTTTCATGCATTGTCATATACTTCTGAGCTATAGTCCAAAGTTCATGTCTCTAGCTCATCGGGAAGTTTATTTAAAATCAATTACAAAATTCCACCAGGACAGACATACAAGCCTCTTCAAGGGCCTGGGTTCGAGACTAGAACTTCTTTTTTTACATTTTCATGCACTGTCATCCACTTCTCAGCTGTGGTCCAGAGTTCAAGTTTCTAGCCCATCGGGAAGCTAGTTTAAAATCAATTACGAAATTCCACCCAGACAGACAAGAAAACGAGTTAATAAAAACATGGTAAGAAACACACACACACACACACACACACACACACACACACACACACACACACACACACACACACAACACACACACACACACACACACACACAAGCAACTGAGCATTTTGTATATTTCGTAATATTTTCTTTGTGTAACAGTATCACAATAAATAATGGAATTCACATTTTGCCTTATTTGATGATCATTTTACAATTAGTTACCTAGAAAATAAGTCTTTTGATTATATGACTCGCCATTTGCTGTTTACTTGAAAACTTGTTTTCATATAGAATGTACTACTGTCATAACTTCAAATTACCCTTGCACAAAGCTTAAATGCTTAAATTCTTAATAAATAAGGAAAAGGAAAAAGTAATTATAACGAACGATCGATTTCCTCCTTATGGTTCCATATAGTGATTGTGTATTGATTTCGAAGTAGTTTTCCAAGAACCTTTTAAACACTTATGCGTAACAACTGAAATTCGGTAATATGGTAGATACATCATTCGATTCCCGAGGTGTATTTTACTCGAGAAATATGCTTTAAAGTATGTCATGGAAAATGAGAGGCCATTAAAAATTGCAGTTTCGTTCTTCAAAGGGAGATTTTATTGACTCATTGAGGAATCGAATTTTCAGAAGCTACGTCTTTTCTTTACGTTTTATCTTCCGACTACTAGCGACAACTTAAAAAAAAAAAAAAAAATTGGAGATTTGGGGATTTTTTGTTTTTATTTTTAGATTTGTTTAGCAGATTTTAAGAAAAATATGATAAAATTAAGAATAGAAAAAGAAATTATTATTACTAAAATGGGAAAAAATTTATAAAAAATAACATAAACGCGGTCCATTCTGTACCAAATGTTAATAAACAAATTTTCAATTTTTCAATTCTGATGAGTTGCTATGTTATTCATTTTTTAAATTACCTTCAGGATAAGAGATATTTTAATTTTTACAAAAACTAGAGCACTTTCTCTTTGTTATTACATGAAATTGCTTAAAAAAACAGTGGTTATATTTACATAAGGGGCTGTAAATTTTGTAATAAAACAATGATTGATCAATCTGAAGGTTAAAACACTTCTACTATTATGCAGAACTTACACAAAACATTTCACAGTTCATTATTTTCAAAACTTTTTGAGAAATTGCTGGTCACGTTTGAGTATTTTAAAACACACACACATTTTGAGTAAAACGCGTTTTAAAGTATGACATATCTTGCTTAAAGTAATTGCATCTGCTTTTACTAAAACACTTGTAGTTTTTGTTCTAGCGAGCGGAAAATGAGACACTTGGTATTTTTATAAAGCTAATAAGTTGGCTTATAAAATAAAATCATAAAAAAATTTGGCAATTTTTGGCAAAATTCACAATTTTAGGGTAGTCGGATATCTTAATAAACCTACCTTGTTATATTTCTATTCATTTCTTTGTTTAATAGATACTTATTGCAATTTATAGTATATGATTAGTTATTATAAGTATGTGAAATATGTTGAGATAGATTCAAAATTCGATTTTCCTTTTATTATGGAAATAGGATTATTTTCGTTCATTTTCCCAATGTTTTTCACGCCTCTAACAGGTATTTTTTCTCTTAAGGAAATGCGGTTATTTTTAGTATAATAAACTTAGGGCCTATCCTAGCATATGTGCTTCGCAAATCCGCGCACGCAGGTGGCCAAAACAAGGGGCTGCCGTATATAGTTCTATCAATCAAGCAAAATTTCTTACGAATTTCTCAAAATTAAACTTATAGGAAGTCGAATAAATATGCTTCATTTTAAGGCGATATGGTACCACCTTCACAATTTTTTTTATTTTTAATATTTGATATTTGGTTTTAATTGTATTTCATAAAGGTTAACACTAAATAATAATTCCATACAAAATTTTTTTAATTTGTTGCAAAATGTTTGTAAAATTTAAATTTTTTTAGCTTTTTTAAGCATTTCTTAAATCCCTAAGGCTTTTTTAAATATGTCTCTTTTTATTCAAATTTTTTTTCCAAGTACCTTATACTATACTACTTAAAAATGTGCATGGGTTTTTTTCTGCTGCTGCTCTTTAATTTTTTATTAATTTTTTTGTAGTTAAACTCCCAAAAATTCTTAAAAAACATTAATTTTGATTTTGAAATTTTTTAGAAAAGGTACTAAACATGTTAGAGCTAATTCCATGCACAGTTTTACAAAACATACATTTCAGAATATGCATAAAAAATTTCAAACTCATACTTCAATTATCAAAAAAGCCTTAGGGTTTTGTATAACAGTATATATACAAAAATTCAACACGGAGAAATATGAGTTTGAAGTTTTCATTCCATGAATAGCATGATATAATATTCATCGAATAGTCTGAAACTTTTATGAACTGTTAATTAGCTTATTTAAAACTACTTACCATAAAAAATTGCACAAATGTAGAACAATTAAACAGTATACTGCCATAATGAATACATAGAAAAAAACGAATGAAAGATCAATATTTCATAAAACTTTATCTTAATAATTATAATAAAAAATAAATGCACACACTTCAGAGCTAATTCCATGCTCAGAGCTAATGCACAACATGTACAAAAGATGTTTATGCCTTTATTTTTTATTTCTATGTTTTTAAAAGCCTTCGCATGCTAAATATTGTACACGAATAAAAGCAAAATCAAATAACAATTTATAGGTAAAATACATCAAAATCTAAGAACTGTATATGTGCATTTGTTTAAATAAATACCTTAAAATATTTTAATAATAAAAGTGTTGAATCTCGGACACATGGGATATATATATATATCACCAAAAACAAATATATAAAAAGGGGAGAGTTTTTCTATTCTTGCGAATTAGATTTTTAATTATCTGAGTTATCAAAAGGAGATTTAGTATTTGTGCTTTGGGAGAATCTGTTTTCAAGGTTTAATTTCATTCATAATAATATCATAAAAAGCACGCACACCTTTTAAATCTTGACTAAATCCATTTGATCTTCCCCCCAGTGAATAATTCACAAACTAGAATTTTTGCATGAATTGCACAATTCTTTCTTAAAATGATTTATTACTGCATATATAATGTCAATCTCATTGATGCGCATTGAAAAATAATTAATTCATTTTTTATCAGACTCTTTTCTAGCAGATAATCTGAAATGTAGGCGTGGTAGTTGCTGTTTAGCATCAAACATTGCTCCATTACTTAATGAAAAATGCAGCTAAAGCTTTGAAATTTTGCAGGCATATTTATAAAGGTTCGGGGGTATCAAATAAGCCAATAAAAACTTTTTCGACAGTTTAATGATTTTTAGGGTACCATATCGCCTTAAATAAGAATTGAAAGATCAAAATTAGTCCCATTAGCATAGCATAATTTAAGGTATCCGACTACCCTAAAATTGTGAATTTTGCCAAAAATTGCAAATTTTTTTTTATAAGGTAGTAGGTTTATAAGGTAGTAGGTAAGGTACTTGTAGGTTTTTTTCACTAGAAAAAAACCTACAAGTATTTTAGTAAAAGCAGATGCCATTACTTTAAGCAAGATATATATATATGTCATACTTTAAAACACGTTTTACTCAAAATGTGTTTTTTTTTTAAATGCTGAAACGGGGACAGCGATTACTAAAAAAGTTTTGAAGATAATTAACTTAAAATTTTTGTGTATGTACTGTATTAACAGTAGAAGTGTTTGTACCTTCAGATTTATCAATCACTGTTTTATTACAAAACTTACAGTTCCTTATGTGAATATATAATCACTATACTGTGCCGTTGGGCCTGGGTTCGAATCCCGGAGTTGTTTGTAAATGTATAGTGCCTTCGCGGCATGGGGGTACTCTAAATTGCCTTCGAGTCGCAAATCCTTTCGTTTGGTTGGTGGAAGGAGAAGAGAGGTGGGAAACCCCTGGCCACTCCCAGGGTGTTCTCCCTCAAAATTGGAGCGGAACCGAGCCAAATCGTACTGTCATCTGCATGGTGCTCAAAGCTACGGCTAACGACAGGCGTACAATATAGCCCGATGCCATGATGAATTTCGTGGGCCTTGATCTGATTACGTCAGACAGGTGGTATTAGCAACAACAACAAAACGCGTTTTACTCGAAATGTGTTTTTTTGAAAATGCTCAAACGTGGACAGCGATTGCTAAAAACGTTTTGAAGATAATTAACTGTGTGTGAAATTTTTTGTGTATGTTCTGTATAATAGTAAAAGTGTTTGAACCTTGAGATTTATCAATCACTGTTTTATAACAAAACTTTCAGTTCTTTATGTGAATATAATCACTGTTATTTTAAGCAATTTCGTATAATAACTAAGACAAATGGCTCTAGTTCGTGTAAAAATTAAAATATCTCTTATTCCGGAGGTTATTTCATCAATGAATAACATAGCAATACATCAAAATTGAAAATTGGTTCATTAACTTTTGGTGCAAAGTGGGCCCCGTTTATGTTATTTTTGTAAATTTTTACCCATTTTTTTCCCATTAAAGTAATAATAATTTCTTTTTCTCTTCTTAATTTTAGCGTATTTTTCTTAAAATGTACTGAATAAATAAATCTAAAAGCCACAAAAAATCCCTATATTTCAATTTTTTTTTTTTAAAGTTGTTGCTAGTAGTCGGATACCTTAAGAAGAATAGAATGTTAGTGCTCAGTGTGTTCGTCCACACAGTCCATTAATGTCTACTATTTACACACATTGTTCATTTGATAAGAAACTTCGTGACAGAGCAATACCGCAATAAAAAAAGATTTTCTTGCTTATCAGTGGCACTGACGCCACAGTGTGGATCGATGCTTAACAAAAGCTTCTTAAAAATGATTTTGCACAAGTTGCTTTACGAAAATTTCCAATATGATTAATATTATCTAAGACAGAGGAGTGTTTCAATTTAATGTGCATTTGAGTAAGTTAAACGTTTTCTCACAATTTTAATAATAGTCTTACAGTTTAGAAAAACAAAATAGAGGAAAGAAGTGAGAAAGATATTTTTGTCTTTGCATTTTTATTAATGTTTTACTTTTTACTCTTATACAGGTAGATGAGTTTATAACGCCAATGTTAACTATTAATCAAAATATGAAAAATTCTCTAGAGGGGCTACACATTAGGTGTTTACACGCGGGTGGCCGACACCCTACGAATTGGTCCTGAATCAAATGTATTTACATTGGTGTAAGACAAATTCAGTTGATTTTTGAATTAAGGTTTCCCCCCCCCTTATATCTTTGACTTCCGTAGTCACAGCAGGGCCAGCCCCAGGCAAGGCTATCTTGAAGACATCTTATTTAGAAAGCCTTGCCCCAGGGGGGTAGCAAACACCGCGAGCGCACATGATCACCACGATTCTGAAGACCTCATGCTGTCGTTTGAGTTTACAAAATCAAAACGACTTCGTGTTTTATTCGATCTTAGCTTGAATATATCTAGATTTAAATACTATGTCTGTGTGTGTGATAGTATTCACGTGTAACTCTTTATTTGAATTTTTATAAAGTTCTTTTTTATCATATGCAATTAATGAAGCAAGTATTGTGAGCAAGATATTTCAGAATTCCAAAATAAATAAATTTAGATTTAAACAATTATTAAAAAATTTTCATGAAAGATGTGTTTCAAATCTCTCCTTTTTTAATTACTAACGAAAAAGAACTAAAGGATTGAATTTAATTCCTGAATCAAAGAACAGAAACAAAGTAAAACATTTTTTTTAATGAAGGAATAGATCAGTTGATTTCATCTGGGGAGAATATTTCCAAATTTGATATTTTCTGGTCGTAATCGATAATGCGATTATTTCTTTTAAGAAAACGTTTGAAATTTATCACATCACGTGACATGAAACATCGTATGGTAAATAAAGGGTGCATAGGAAAATCTTTTTAACCTTAAAATACTTGCGGACGGAAGGAACTACAATTATACAAGTGAGTCTGTGGTATAACAAAGCGTTAATCAAATGCAAACGACAGCAGCGCTCCCTAGTGGTTAAATTTGAAAGATAAGCGTAGAAAATTAAAAAAGAAAAGAGAGCGAAATTTGAAGTTACAGTGTTGAGAGCCTGGGTGGGTATTAAGTCGATTGCGATCGACCGGTGGACCGCTAAGACAATTTGTCTTAGCGGTCCGTCTTGACCGTCTGAAGATTAGACTTTTGTAATTGCATACGGAAATATTCAAGATTGCCTGGCAGTACGCAGACTGTCTTCTACTAACTATAATTACGAGAACTAAATTTAGATGAAAATGTTTTATTTTTTAATGTATTTTGAATTGTTTGATAATAAATGCATGATTAGATATTATTATATTTGAGGCTGTAATAATTTTATTTGAATTTTGCGTTCTGCCTTAAACGCGGTTTCAAAAAAGTGAGTTTTTCATTTTATTTACGTAGGTAAGTACATGTTCCGTACTTATTATTATTTTGTTATAATAAATATTGTTGACTTTTTTCTTACCTCACCACACCTACGACCTTGGGCAGTGGGCGCACTCGTGAATTTTTCAAAGAAGACGCGGCGGTCCATTGTCGAATGTTTACCATTCTCATATCCTACCCCAATACGCTGCCAAACATATTTTTTTTTTCATTTTGTAGAACAAAGAACAGTAAGAAATAAATTATTGAATAAATAATCAGCATTAATTTTACTAAAAAAAATATTAATAACAATTAAATTTTACGTACGGGATTATAGTCTGTCGAAAAAAATTCCTGGGCTATGGAGGAGGGTTTTGAACCGTGGACCTCCCCCCCCCTTGTGGGGGCCCCTGATACTAGGTAGATCGCAACACCTCGAAAAAAATTAGAAGTAGCCCATAGACTGGAAAAAAAAGTCTGCCCACCTCTGGTGTAGAGCATGAATTAGTTATTGTGAAATGACACTTGGTTCTCAGGGTTGGACAAATTGTCGTCTGTATATCCACAAAAATGTTCGAAAAACCCAAGCGCTCTATTTTATGTAAACATTTTAAAGGAATAGTCATAGGTATGAAGAAATACGCACAATTTATTGGATAAAATACGTAAGTATGTCAATGCAATTTGATGGCATGACACACACATACACGCAAAAACAAACTTTCGATTTTCCTCTATAGTGTTTTATCAATCGAATCTATATTAGCAGAAGAACTAAATTATGACGATAATTATCTATGAATTAACTATGAAATATATATATATTAAAAATGAAATAACAATCACATTTACAACTTATTCTAGTAAGTCGCATACCGAATGTATTTTATAAGTACTTGAATCAGTTATTTTTTCCATTTCCTACTATTAGCTTATATTCTCTCTATATTTATTTATATATATATTTATCTTGTTCAAATTTTTAATCGTTAATAAAATTCATCCACACACACACACACACACACACACACACAATCAAGTTCAATTTTTTTTAAAAAAACTTGTAGTGGATGACACTTGATGTTAATGTAAAGTTTTTTCAAATATTAATTAATTATTTTCCGGTTAATTAATTAAATTAAACTAATTACCGGTTTTCGATGCCAACTTAGGTTTATCTCCATTGTTATAACAACGTAACTGTTAAAACAATGACAAAAGTTGGCGTCGAAAATTGGTGTTTCAGCCAAACTAGCCAAACTGGGTTGCATTGTTGCAACAATGCAGACAAATCATACTCTTTTTTTCAATTCCTACTATCAGTTCACTCTCTCCCTATGTATATATATGTATATATATATATATATATATATATATACTATATATTTATATATATATATATATCTTGTTCAAATTTTCACTTGTTAGTAAAAGACTTTCTATGCC
>BMAO01010454.1:0-15058 GCA_019973975.1 Trichonephila clavata
GTTTGAAAGGAATAGGTATATTATATTGTTGCATTCTCCCAAATTGAAATTTTACATTCAAGTTAATAATGGGCAATTTTGAATTTTTTTTTAAGAATAAATGTTGTACATAAAAAAGTTATAAATAATGGTGTTCTTTTTTTTTGCAGTACAACTTTCCATTTTAAACTGTCACATTAAATTTAAACATCGGTTGAGTGTGAGAGTTATACACGTTATTGTATATGCAAATTTGCAATGGAATTAACGCCACACGTGACGTTGTGGTGACTGAAATTGTCGACCAAACAAACATATAGATGCTTAAGATATAAATGAATTGTGTCTGAAACAGTTAATCATTTAAAAAAATCATCTCATATGTTGTAACATGGACAGCGAGAAGGATCATATGAGTCATTGTTTGTTATACGTTAGATCAAAAGTGTACGGCAGCCGCTGCATGTTGCAATGTTTGTCAAGTTTATGGGGAGGATGCAATAGACGAAAACAAATGCCATCGGTGGTTTCGTAAATTTAAGGAAGTAGACAAGATAGGAGTAGGCTAGGAGTCAAAAGCCATCATACGTTGGAAAAGACAATATTGATCAAGCTATATGGAATAACCCAAACCTAACCATGAAACAATTAGCGAATACCCTCTAAGAACTTCGGACAACTCTCGAGAGACAGCTGGTTAACATGGGTTTGAAGAGAAAGTTGGATCATTGGGTTCCACATAAAGTGACAACTAACAATGAGATGACAGCATCGACAAATGTTTCCATGCTTTCCATGTAGAAAACTTGCCCATTCTCAACAAGAATTGTGAAAGGAGACCAGAAGTGGGTTATGTACCGCAACTTAAAGTATCTTAGGACTGTGTTTAGCCTTTCTGATCCACCTTCATTGACTTAGGAAGCTGAACTTCATCCCAATAAAGAGTTATTGAGTGAATGGTGAGATATGTACAGGGAATAATTTCTTGGGAGGTACTGTCACTCATCCAAACCATCAAAGATGCCTTCTACTACCTATAGTTAGACAAGCTGCAGTCAAATTTAGTATCAAGATGAGCAGATCTCTTCAATCGTCGTGGTGTTATCCTTAATCACAATAATGCTGGGCCACATACTACTGTCATCACTCGCCAAAGGTTAACATACATTGGTTGGAAGTTTCACCCCACCATGCCAGTTCTCTTCATTTCGCACCAGCTGCCTATCTCCTTTTTTAAATGTTGAACAAGTCCTTCAGTCAGAAAATCTTTGATGATCTTGGTGCTGTGAAAACTTCCATCCAAGACATTTTTGACTCAAAACCATCGGAATTTTACTGCCGTGCTATCTGCTTCCAGAAAGATGACAAAAGTTAATAGATAGCAGTGGGGATTACCCTTAATCATAGGTAATGTTCATTTTACCTTTATTTGCCCTTCTTTAAGGAAATAGAAAAAATGATAGAACTTTTAAACTACCTAGTAATTGCATAAGAATAAAAATATTCTATCTTTGCATCAACAAGAAAAAAAAACAAGCACACGAAATCAAATAATGAATCTAAATAAAGTATTGACTCAAAATATTGTGAAGACAATTTTCAACTTTATGCTCCTATAAAAATTTTTTTTTTAAATTCATTTTAGAATTTTACTGTTTTTTAAAGACAGAATTAATTTACTTACTATCTCAAAATTCAGGAAGTATTAAAAACAAATATGTAGTATAACCCTGTCAATCTTCTCGTAATAAGCAATTAGAAATAATTTAATCATTATGCACTTTCATATCAAGTTAATTTAAAATATCATATTTTGTTTATTTACCAGAAGTGCATACAAACTGAAGACTTAAATAATTTCCATATTATATACATCTAACTTAGCAATTATTAACTTATTAAAGGTTAAATTTTACGATTAAAAATATACTTGTAAAAATTTTAATCAATTACAGAATTTATTTTTGTTTAATAAAGACCATTTTTTGAGAACAATTTAATATAAGACAATATTATTTAAAAATAGTTTTAAGAAATATGAGTAGCTTTTTATACCATTTCATGATTTAGTTCTTAATTATGTGAATTTACAAATTATTCTAATTAATTATCTGCAAAACGTATAATTTTTTCTGCAACATATTGTTATCTAGCCACCTATCCAGTATAGTGCTCACTGCGGTGCCGTAAGACCTGGGTGTGATTCCCGGAGAAGGCATGGATGTTTCTGTTATAATCATTCATGTCTTTAAAATTCCTTCTTTCCTTTGTGTTGTGTGCTTCAAGCTTACTTCTTTAAGGCCTTGTGTGATACTTTGTAGTATGCATGGGATTTATATAACTGTTCTCAACAAAAAAAATTGCTATCTCATATTAAAATAACATTGATCATTTTATTATATCAAACAAGTGATTAAGACCAAAACATTTTCTAAAGTAAGCAAAAATAGGTTCAGCTGTAAACGATTATTACTTGCATTTGCTTCTGAATAAATATATTGGTTCTGCGTTTCTTAAAAACATGTACTTTCACAAAATACTTTAAAAGTGTAACTTAACAATATTTGAGGCTGTTTAATCGAAGAGAAAAATTAGTTCTATATTCTCTTCTTAATGTAAAATGAAAAGTAACTAAAATAAAAGAAATCAGACTAAATATTCTTAAATTTATGGTTTTTAATTTTAAATATAAATTTATAGTGAAAATTCTCACTCTGCCCACATTACATATATATCTGTGTGTGTAATATATCGAAGTATAGTAATGAAATCAATTTATAGCTCTTTAAAATTTATGTTTAGCTCTTTTTCTGTTAAAAAATTACTTCTAATACATGTTGAAATATGCATTGAAAAAATAATATGTATTTTACCAGTTGTGCTTAAATTACGCATAAATATTTTATTCCATTAGAATTAAAGTTTATTCAATTCTGTAAAAGCCTCCTTATAGAAAACGTAACTAACTGGCTATCAAACTTAAAATTCTCTAGGTTACAAAATACATTTCTATTTCCCCAAGGTTTATTTATACTTCTATTGGTTTCAGACGAATATCTATAAATATAATTTATCACAAACAATACAACTCTCGTGAAATCTTGTATCATCTAGTGTTAAATTTAGATCTAAAATTTGAAAATAGATACTTTTTTAAGGTATACATTTACTGCTTTGCTTCAAATTATGTTAAGATACATATCGATGCCAATTAATTAATAAAATTGCTTTAGAAATATATTGTTTTATATATAAAAATGTAAATAGCAAAAAGTTGACAAATTTTGATAATTTAAGGGATATGGTACCCTAAAAATCATTAAACTGTAGATAAAAGTTTTTTACTGGCTTATTTGATACCCCGAATCTTTATAAATATGCCTGCAAAATTTACAAAGCTTTATCTGCATTTTTCATTAAGTAATGGATCAATGTTTGATGCTAAACAGCAACTATCACGCCTACATTTCAGATTATCTGCTAGAAAAGAGCCTGATAAAAAATGAATTAATTATTTTTCTAATGCGCATCAATGAGATTGACATTATATATGCAGTAATAAATCATTTTAAGAAAGAATTGTGCAATTCATGCAAAAAATCTAGTTTGTGAATTATTTACTGAAGATCAAATGGATTTGGTCAAGATTTAAAAGTTGTGTGTGATTTTTATGATATTATTATGAATGAAATTAAAACTTCAAAACGGATTCTCCCAAAGCACAAATACTAAATCTCATCGTGATAACTCAGATAATGAAAAATCTAATTCGCAAGAATAGAATAAACTCTCCATTTTTACATATTTGTTTTGGTATTATATTATTATATATATATATATATATTATATATATATTATATTATATATATATATATATATAATATATCCCATGTGTGCGAGATTCAACACTTTTATTATTAAAATATTTTAAGATATTTATTTAAACAAATGCACATACACAGTTCTTAGATTTTGATGCATTTTACCTATAAATTGTTATTTGATTTTGCTTTTATTCGTGTACAATTTTTAACATGCGAAGGCTTTTAAAATCATGGGAATAAAAAATAAAGACATAAACATCTTTTGTACATGTTGTGCATTAGCTTTGAGCATGGAATAAGTTCTGAAGTGTGTGTATTTTTTTTTATAAATATCAAGATAAAATTTTATGAAATATTGATCTTTCCTTCGTTTTTTTTTCTATATATTCATTATGACAGTATACTGTTTAAATGTTCTACATTTGTGCATTTTTTAATGATAAATAGTTTTAAATAATCTAATTAACATTTCATAAAAGTTTCAAACTATTCGATGAATATTATATCATGCTATTCTTGGAATGAAAACTTCAAGCTCATATTTTTCCATGTTGAATTTTTGTACATATACTGTTATTCAAAAACCTAAGGCTTTTTTGATAATGAAGTATGGTTTTGAAAATTTTTATACATGTTCTGAAATGTATGTTTTGTAAAACTGTGCATGGAATTAGCTCTAACATGTTTAATATTTTTTCTAAAAATTCTCAAAATCAAAATTAATGTTTTTTTGGGAATTTTTGGAAGTTTAACTATAAAAAATTAATGAAAAATTAAAGAGCAGCAGCAGAAAAAACCTATGCACAGTTTTATGTAGTATATTATAAGGTACTTGGAAAAAAAATTTTGAAAGAAAAGTGACATATTTAAAAAAGCCTTAGGGATTTAAAAAATGCTTAAAAAAGTTAAAAAATTTAAATTTTACAAACATTTTGCAACAAATAAAAAATTTTTTAAATGGAATTATTATTAAATAATAACCTTTATAAAAAACAAGTAAAACCAAATATAAAATGTTAAAATAAAAAAAATTGTGAAGATGGTACCATATCGCTTTAAATTAGAAATTTCTTGCATTAAATTTCGCATTTTTATTAGCATCATGCATAAAACTTGTATGTATTAATGTTAAAAATCCTATAATGTTTGAAATGTTAATATTTCTTTTTATTAAAGTACAATTTATTTCCTTTTATTTTGAAATTTTAAAATTCAAATAAATATTTTTTTAAATCTATATTTATTTTATTGAGTGCTTATTGAAAACAGTTAACGAGGTTTAAAAAAAGGTTGAAACACAATATCGTTATAAAATTTGAATGCATATTTCATCAAATTTACATTTTTAATCGTGATTTGAACTGTAACAGCTTATAAAAAAACTGAGATGCATGAATTTACATACAAATGTTTACGGAATATTTAGAAAACATAAAAGTAAATAGAAATGCGTATTTCCAAAAACATACTATATTCTAGGAAAACGAGTTATTTTTAGTGAAATTACAGCTTGATATCCCTGTAAAAAGTATTTACAGAATGTAAAAAAAATTCGGTTTGAACATCAAATGTTTCAATCAACTTTTGATCCATAGCTTAACTATAGTTCATTTAAATTGTTTTAATCCTTTGAAACAAATGCATTACAAAAAAGAAGAGTAGCTTTTTCTATTTCTTAGAATATATCAAACTTTTTCAAAATACAACAACTACAAATGTTTTTAAAATTTGCATAATTACTTTAAAATTTAATTTTTTTAAAAAATTATATGTACAAGTATGTAGACTATTTTTAAATGTATTTGTGGGTATAACACATAACTGAAAAAGAAAATTTAAAATTTAAAAACAGAATTATTTTTCTTTTTTAGGAAAACTTTTAGAAAATTCACGCTGAAGCTTGTGGGATATCTTAGGGGGGCAAAAACTAGAAATAAACATTTTTATCAAACAACTACACAATCAAACAATTTATAGTAACTTTTAGATAACTTTTCCTTAAAATGTTATCTATCAGTTTAAAAATTTTAAAATGTCTCTATAATTTTAATTTTTAATTAATTAAAAAGTAAGTTCTAAATTTCAAAGAATTTCTAACATTAATTTCAAATTCTTTGTTTGTAAATAAAAATTGCAGCGTGGGATAAGTAGAATTATATTTTTAGAAGAAAGACAATAATAGAAAATTACAACTGCTGAATTAATGGACGTTTTACAACAATATTTAGTAATGCATTAAAATGAGTATTGCCATGTTCGTTACGTATAGACTAGTTTTATTATTCCTCTTAACCTAAAGCAGCAATTATAGAGTGATACTTAAAATTGAGATGAACTTTTTAACATCATCATTTGTGAGTCAATGATCAAACCTTCCCACTTAAGTGAAAACAAAGTAAAAAACCGATACAAACTTCCTATCTGTAGTAATAATAAAATAAACTGTGTTATACAAATTTTTAAAATTCAATTGGAAGGCAATGGTAATTTATCTAGCTTCATCTAGTTAACATATACAATATATCAAATAAATATATATATAAAAAATATTAAAAAACATAATCTAGGTAATTTATTAATCAGTATAGGGGGTTAAATTATTAGCATTGAGAGCATTAAGACTCCTGTGAATAAAGCTTTCATTAGTACTCTGAAGCTGTTCCGAATCATGTGTTGATGAAAGGTGAAAGAGACCTAAATAAATAATTTTTAATTCAATTTTTTGTTCTCAGCTCTCACAGATACAGTTTTATTTTTTAAAAAAAATCGTAAATTCATTATTTTACATTACACGGGAATTTTTACTTGATAAATTTTAATAAACTACATAATAATATTTTATTTAGGAATATTCCGAAGGTCCATTTGTTTAAAATTAGGGAATCACAAGTTTATGAAGGTTTGGGACCATTTGGTATAACATGTTAATACGGTAATTAAAATTAATTTTCTCTTATTTTTTGCTTTATACCTTCCCAATATATATCACATTTCTTGCTACATTAATGTATATAGGAATATCAAACCAATTTTGGAGACATAGAACACAGAAAAAAATAAGGTTATTACGCAAACAAAAAAATGGATATTATATATATATATATATAATAATTCCCACTAGTATAATCCTTTTAAATAAATTTTTATTTGCCAATGGTCCATCCCTTCAGGACCAACTTTTTAGTAATAAGTTAACTCGCCGCCTAACGAGAGTATTTTAAACTACCTCTAGCTATCTACTCAGATCATGTGATTTGAGACGCCATAAATAGCGAGATTCCTGGATACCGTTCCTCTTTTTAGCTTCTGTATTTTGTCTGCGTAAACATGCAGCAGGCTGCAGTGTGTTTGTGTGTGCTTATATTGTGTCGTCCCTGTAATGTCTTATGTGTTCAAGATGGATAATAAACAAGTTTTATTCAATCACCGAAATGCCTCTTCAATATCATCCAAAGAAACCATCAACAATAGCGATCATATTATTAAGAATACATGTCAACGGCCAACGTCGATTATATATATATATATATATATACCTGAATTTAGTTTTTTTTTATGTTAAATAAGGAAATTTTATTTATAATTGAATATATTTTGAAATTTTGCAGTAATTCTATACATTTACTAAGGCAGCATTTTTAATTATATACAAGTAGGGTTGGCACATAACAGTACACCAATGTCGTTGTAAGGACTCTACCAACGGAATTAAATAGTAACACTGATACCAAACCTTAGCACATGTGAAAAGAATTTTCCTCTTCATCTCGCGGATGCGCAGTTACGATAAGAGCTAAGCTTCGAGTAACGGGCAGTCTAATGTAGTATTGTCACGAAACATAACAATACCTTGAATTTTGGGTTCCGTATGATATGACGGAAAAACACAAATGACTACGATCAAATGGGAACTCTCTGAGCACGAATGCCAGATTTTTTTTACATCTCATTACGTTGGATGAGACATGGTAAAAATCATACGAGTTACAAATGAAAGGTCAGTTAAAGGAAAGACGTCATTTTCGGTTACCAGTAAAATGGATATTTGTCAGAAGCTCAGCAATGTGAAACTTATGGTGGTTCTCACGTACGACTTTGTTATTATTATGCTAATGCATGACATTTCCCCAAAGCACATACACAGTATTATTGTTCCATTTTGTAACATAACTTACCATTAGCTTTGGGAAAGAATTTTCGATATTTCTTACAGAATTCACACATCATTTAACAGGATAATCCTCTAACATAAGCTGGATAGATCCTTGAAGTTAGACAATTTTGTACCAATACTCTAAGTGAAATACGTAAATACAAGTACAAAGACAAATACAATTGAAAATACCCAGTTTGAAAAAATATCGAAGGTTGTCTTTATATTTACTCTCTTGGACATTTACAAAATTTATATTTTTAATATCTTAAAGCAGTGATTTTAATTTTGCAAAAATATGTTATTATGTACAAGTTATTATAACATTCAATTCTCTCGATTATTTGGTGGAATATAAGGGATAAAAATCTGAAAAATACAGCAGGAAGCACATTTAGCAATAAAAACCATGCATATCGTGAAGAATATTTATAAAAAAGAAAAATTAATATATAAAAAATAGAAATTTTAATATTTCTAAAGAAGTTTTGAAAAATTCATAAAAAAATAGGCTTAAACTTTTAAATAAAAGTTTAACAATACATGCAATAAAATAAATTAAAACGTATCAACTGTCATAGAAAAAATATTTAGTAAACATCGAATCAATAAACAGCCTAAATCCAAAATAAGAAATTTTTTTTTCCACTTTATGAATTTGTAACCTGAAACTATTTCCAGAATTCGTAGAAAATATTTTGTTAAAAAAGGAGGAAATAGAGATACGAGATCTTTTAAAGTCATTTACAAGGAGTTTCTTCTTTCATGAAACTAAAATAAAAAAATCAAGTGTGAAAAATAGGATAAATTCTTTTTTTTTTTTGGTACAAATCAAATTTTAAAAAGAAAGCCATTATTTTTTTTTCCGATCCTACCCACGTATGATTTGAAACTGGATGTAGTTTTTTTTCTGTTTTATTTTGTCAAAGCAGTTTTTATTTGCAATTTCTATTATTTGATTGTTGAAATGCTCTTTAATAAAAGAGACATCATTCTTTCAGAAAACTACAAATTTATTAGATGTATTTTATTGAATTGTGTATTTTGTTTTCATAACCAATTTATGCCTTGTTCCTTTACCGAAGATAACATACTATGGAATGTTTGTGTTTGGATCCCTCTTACACATTTTAAATATAAATTACGTTATAATATTTAATATGCCATGTTAGCATAACATTCTGTTTTGATCTACTAGCTAAAAATAAATAATAATCTTGAACTCATGCGCAGTAAACACCAACACTCTATCTTCCTTTTTGTATACACTAGAAAAGAGTATAAAAGTCATTAGTTAGCAAACTCATAATAAATAATATATACATCTATATAAAGCGCTATTTACAATTATTGTCAATAATTTAGTAATTTTCCATTACTGTATACAACTTAAAGATAATGAATTATTTGCCAATAGCTATTTTTTTTTCTCAAGAAAAATATTATACTTTAATAAGTTTAGATGTTCATACATTCGTAGATGAACACTCAAATTAGGTGCATGCTTTAAATATTTTTCTTACATCAATATTTGTTTCCCCTGTACGTTACCCCCCCTTAAAATGTACATATAATTATATATATATATATATATATATATAATGGTTAGGATTTGAATTAAAATTTAACCTTCATTAAAACTAAGCATAAAATTCCTTACAGTACATTATTAGAAGTTATCTGTGAAAACTATTTGAAGCACTATCTCAACTATTTCTGATATCTGACTACGAGTATAATTCTAATGTCGACTACAAATTGATTTATATTTATATATAGTTCCAATTTCTCAAATTAATTAAAATATTTTAAAAAATAAATGAATTATAATTATTTACATAAAAATATTTTAATAATTAAATAAAAAGTGCTTTACGTTTGGAATTGATAAGATATTTTATAAATCACACAACTATCTAGAATTTTTAATGTATTTACTTGTCTTTGATAAGAATGTATTTCAATTGTTCCTGATCTTATTCTTTTTCAAAAGAAAACGGTTCTTTATAAATGTTTTGATATATATTATGATGTTTTAAAGTTGTAATATTGATTAGAAGTAATATTTTAAACATAAAGCAAATGCTCTGATTTTTTGTGATGAAATTTGTCACAATACAATGTCATTTCCTCTATATTCTTTAGAAAATAGTTGCCTGAAATAATAATACAAATTTCTTCTATTGAATTGTTTCTAGTACTTTTATCCTTAGGTTTAAAAATCAAACATGTTATCTCTCTATCTAGAAAGAAGAATTAAGAAAAAAATTTAAAATACAATAATATAATTTCTTTGTCTGGAACAAATATTACTCTTAGAAATAAAAATATCAATAAAGTATCAAACCCATCACTACATAATACCTATTGTTCACTTAAATTTTCCTTTGAAAGCAATACAAAGTAATAAGCTTTATTGAAAGCAAATGATTGCTCATTTTTGTTTTAAAAGAGAGTTAAAATGATCAAAATACACTTTTAAAATATTGCGTTTTTATCCAGATTCTTATGTATAGTATTTTTAGACACAATAGGCGTGCATTCTCTTTTCAGCACTACATCAAAGAAAAATGTATTAATGCAGTCTTTGAAAAAGCAAAGGATATTTAAAGGATCTCTTACTGGAAGTTTATTTCCACTTCTGAAATCTTCTCGACAAGCGAAAAGCGGGAAGAGCAATGGTGGAAATACACGAGGAGGTTCAATGAATCGAAAAGAGGATTACTGGATATGAATAGCGGTGGAGACTGGGTAGTAAAAGATGATGGAAAAAACATTCATATCCCAGATCAACCAGTAACTTCTATCATAAAAGGTTAAAAGGATTTGATCCGCTGGTATTTTTCAGGAGAATTAGACTAAAAGAACAATTAGCAATCGATATTTTAGTAAAATATTCATTTTTTGAAACATCATATACAACTATCCTTATAATTAAAAATCATAACTTACATGTAGTCTTACTATTAATTTCGAAAGCAAATTCGTTTCGTATTAAACATGTATTTTTTACGCTCCTGTCACGTAGAAAAAAAGTAATAATTTTTATATTTTGTTTGTGATTTGTAGATCATTAAATAAGTTTATCAATCATGAAGGGAAAAAATTTTAATGTGTAACTGCCACTTACGTCATTAATTGGGGTAAGCCAAAAGTAATTAATAGAATCTCGGGGTAAATTATTATATTTAATGACATAAAATAACACAGTTACAAAGGACAGACACTTAGACAATTACAAGACAAACATTTAAAGAAAATAAGTAAAAATAAGTAAAGTTTACAAAGTCCAGGATTGGACAACGAAATGGGGAACGCACGCTTGTTCCGATCCAAACTCTCTCTGACGGTACTACAGTGGTTAGAACAGTCACACTTCCGGTCCAAGCCCATATTGTAATGGCGGAACCTACATTTCGGTCTTGGAACTATACCGTGCGTTACAGACTCCCCCTCTGGTTCCGTTGACGTCTCGGCTCGGAAACAAGAGGTACTCTTTTTTTTTGGTCGTCCTCTTTTCCTTAGAGGAGCCACAAATTCAGTGTTCCTTTCCATTTCAGGCTTTTGGTAGTCCTTTAAGGCAGAAATATGATAAGTTCCAATGGCTTGTTCAGGGTTGGCTGGGTCGGCAATCTCATATGTTACTGGTGATCTCAAGGTGAGAATGAGATAAGGACCTTCTCTCTTGGGCATGAATTTCCTACTCCTGTTGTTACAGCTTATGGGATGAATGATCACCCAAACTTTGTCACCAGGTTTATAATATTTTCTTCGTCGTCGTCGATCGAAGTTTTCCTTTTGATAATCTGTTTCTGTTCAACTCTATCGTTGACATCCAAGATTGAATTGGCAAACTCTTTGAGGTACGGAGTGATTTCCGGTACAAAGTTATCATTATCAATAACTTGTCGAATATCATGCCTGATATCGTCTGATGTTCTCAACTGTCTTCCAAATTGTAGGTACGCAGCTGTGTGCCCTGTAGTGTTGCATACTGAAGTATTCATTGCGAAACGAATTAGAGGTAACTTATCCTCCCAAGCCTAATGCTCCACCCCCACCAGAATCACTAGTCTAGGCTTCAAGTCACGATTTTTACGTTCCGATGGGTTCACTTGTGGGTTGTAGACGGAGATGACGTCTTGCGTAATATCTAGCAAGTCACAAGTTAGCTGCATGACAGCACTTATGTACTGTGCCCCGTTGTCACTTATTAGTCTTCGTGGAAGACCATATCTTAGGAATACTTCTTCAATTAGTGTTTTGGCACAATTTTCAGCAGTGGCTTCAGCAAGAGCAAAGAGATCTACCCATTTGTTACTTGTATCTTCAACAATAAAGATCCACTTCTTGACTGTGGGAGTTTCCGGAAGAGGGCCAAAGAGATCGATGGCCAGCGTCTCGAACCTTTGGGCGTAGGCGGGTGTTCTCAAGAGTCCTGCTGGTTTTTGGTTTGTTGGCTTATAGCGATTGCATTCAGGACAAGTCTTGATGTAATCTGAGATGAACTTTTTCATACCTTGGAAATAATATCTGGATGCAATCTTCTTGTAAGTGTTCTCTACACCATAATGACCGGCTGTCGGGGCATCGTGGTACTCTTGGAGGATTCTTTCTCGTTCTTGTGTAGGAACTACAAGTTGAGCTTCTTCTTCTTCACTCTCAGGTGAATACCTATATAAGATACCCTGGCTCATTAAGTATCCACGACCGGTGTAGTTAGCAAAGTTTTCATCTTTGTCCATGTTCTCAAAGCAGTCAATAATTTTCCTCAGTTCTTCGTCCTCCAGCTGTCCCTTTCGAATATCACTGGACTTCCTGGATGGCATGCCAACAGCGATGGCACACAGATCAGAGGCAATGCCTTCAGTGTACGATGGTCTTGACAGCATGTCAGCTACTACGTTAGCTTTTCCTGGGGTATAATCAATCTTCAGGTTGAAGGATTGAATTTTCAAGGCCCATCTTGCCAGACGGCCAGAAGGTGACTTTATACTTAACAGCCATTTGAGAGGTTGATGATCTTACGCGAGGAATATTTGCTGATTTTCTACGAAGCCTCTAAACTTCTCTTAAGCCCACACTACCGCCAAGGCTTCCCGCTCGGTTGTGGAGTAGTTTCGCTCTGCTGGGATCATCAGACGACTTGCATATTCAATGACATGTTCATCGGCGCCACTTCCTTGGAGAAGGACTGCTCCCAAGGCATAATTACTTGCGTCGGTGCGGATGGTGAAAAGTTTTGATCCGTCAGCTTGCTTCAATATAGGAGAAGTCATCAAGCGCATCTTCAACGTCTCAAAGGATTCTTGTTGCTCAGGACCCCAGTGCCACTCCACTTTCTTCTTAGTGAGGCTACTAAGCGGGCGTGCTATGTCAGCAAAATTAGGGACATATCGACGAAACCAAGAGCAGGTTTGTAGTAAAGATCGGACTTGTTTCACATTGGTAGGGGCTGGAATTTTTTGAATAGCAGAGATCTTCTCTTCATCAGCTTCAATTCCATCCTTCGTTATCCAGAATCCCAGATATTTCACACGGTCACAGCAAAGCGACATTTATCTCGGTTTACATGAAGTTTAAAGACAGAGAGTCTTTCAAAAACTTTTTCGAGATCTTCCAGATGTTTGTCAAATGTTTCTGAAAGGACAATGATGTCATCTAGATAAGAAAGTGCGAAAACATTTTTCAAGCCACTTCGAAACTTGTCAATTAATCTTTGAAAGGTGGCCGGAGCATTCCGTAGGCCGAAGGGCATACGTAAATAGCGGTAAGTTCCATAAGGAAAAATGAAAGCAGTTTTGTCCTGCTCAGCATCAGCAACCTTTACTTGATGGTGGCTGATTACAAATCAATTGTTTACATGTAGGATGTCGGTGTAGCTTCATTCAATAGATCATCCATTCGTGGTAAGGGGTAGGTATCCACTTTCGTAACAGAGTTCAACTTCCTGTAGTCGAGACAGAGACGTACTTTCCCATTTGGTTTAGGAACAAGTACCATAGGTGCGGCGTAGGGAGACTCGCATTCTTCAATTATAATTTGCTTCAGCAGTTCTTCGATCTGTTTCTTCAAAATCCCTTTCTTGATAGGATTAATCCTATAGGGAGACGTTGCGTGATCACCCGTGTCAATACGGTGCTCGATAAACGGTGTGGGCTCTCCCCTGGTTGGAAGCATGTCTCATTTTTATCCAGGAGTTACATGAGTTTTTTTGCCTGTTCTCGAGATAGATGTTTAGCCTCATCCTCTCGAAGGTCGAACGAACTGATGCTAAAATCTTTTAAAGTCTTCTTGAAGAATTTGTACTGTTTCCGAGGATTTTCGGAAAAATGCCATTTTCCACCCTGGACGTCAAGAAAAATTCCAGCTGCATTGAGGAAATCCAGTCCTAACAAAGTCTTATTCCCTTTTGCTTCAGGCAATACTAGAAATTCTGTTGGAATAACTTTGCCTTCAATATACAGGTCGACGACAGTTCTCAGAGCTGTAATGGTCTGCCGAATTCCATCAGCCATCATAAAGGAAATCACCTTGTTCGTAAAGGTGATACCGTGCTCTTGTAGGAATTTAAATAGCTTCTCACCTGCAATGGTATGGGAAGCACCAGTATCGGCACATACAGCAATCCTTTCAGCAAAATTTTTGAGAACAATCACACTTGAGGGATACAAGTCTGAGTTCAAGTTGAATAACGTCATACAGTTCACTTCTGTTTCCATTTCATTTGTTCTCGTGCAGGTAGGGCACTTTGATTTGACGACTCCAGGAGTCCCACATCCGTAACACTGTATGGGCTTTCTTCCTTCAGTTCTAGAACTTGGGAATCTAGGCACTGTTCTAGAGGGTCCTGGGAGTGGTTATCATGGTATCCTCCAACAGGTTGACTTTTCTTTATTGGAAAGGGTTTCCTGAATTCTTCTTTCTTCTTGAAAGTCTGATTTGGATTATTTTTCATTACAGGCCTTAGGCTGTCATATGCGTCCAACTTCTCAGCCAATTCCAAAGGATCGTTCAAATCAGCCCAAATATCCAGAAAGTGTTCTTTGATATTTGCTGGAGTTTTTCTTTTATTTGATCAGCAACTATTAGACTTTTAAGT
>BMAO01010455.1:0-25462 GCA_019973975.1 Trichonephila clavata
TAGTCGACCTGATACTGGTTGTCGGGTAACATCTCCCGTTCTTTGAAACCTCTGACACAGTCTTGAGATCACAGACTGGTCCACATTCAGAATTCGAGACACTTCGGTTTGTGATCGTGAGGATTCCAGCATTCCAACGATTCTTCCTTTCGTAAACATGTCCAATTGGCGTCTTTGTGCCATCATTCACCTTGTTTGATGGTTAACAACGTTCCTTCGCACAGCAGCTGCACGAAACTTGTCTGAACTGCCTATGCTGCGTGAATCGGTTTCTCCGCGTTCCGACATACGCCGGTGTTCCGCGCAGGACGTAGTGAACTGAAAAGTTTTGCATAAACCCAATGTTTCTTCTTCACCCAATTAATATCCGCAAGAAATTTGGAATAATTTTACGAATATTTACTCCATGTTTTTCGCATTTTATGATTTATGCTTAACTTTTGGACACCATTGTGTTATATATACTTTTTACTATCATGACTAGTTATCTTAGGTTTATAACTATTTTGTGTATATTTTTGAATTATATATATATATATATATATATATATATATATATATATACATAATCAAAATTTCTCTACAAGAGAGAGATGAATGAACATGATTAAAACTGAAAAGAATTGAAATTGCAAGATAACCAGACAACAGACATTAAAAGGAATTATGAAAAATTAAAATAATAGAGATAAATATAAAAAATAGAAAATAATGGATGCTACAATATTAATATTATCAACATTGCTGACTTAGGACAGCTTTATAAAATTTTATATATACAAGGGGTGATCAAATGAAAAGGTACGAAACGACACGGTGGGTACAAATATAGACTTTATTCAAAATATACACCATAGGCCTGAGCACAACGATCCCACTGATGAACAAGCTGCAGGATTCCTTGTTCCCAAAATTCCTGTGGCTGTGACGAGACCCAGTCCTTCACAGTATCCTTGAGTACGTCGTCCGAGTTGAAGCGCTTTCCTTTCAGGTGTTTCTTCAGTGGACCAAACACATGAAAATCGCAGGGCAACATGTCCGGACTGTAGAGCAGATGGTCCAACGTCTCCCATTGGAACTTGTCCAGTTCCATTTGTGTGACTCTGGAGACGTGTGGACGCGCGTTATCATGGAGCAGAACCACACCTCCGTGAGCAGCCCCGGTCTTTTATTCTTGATGGACCTGCGTAGGCGTCGGATTGTCTCACAGTACACATCGAATTAATGCTTTTTCTTGTGCTCGAGTAATTCCACAAGTAGCGGACCTTGAACGTCGAAAAAGACAGTGAGCAACACCTTGCCTGCTGACTTTACGGCTCTGAACTTTTTAGGGGGAGGTGACGACGCATGCTGTCCCGCTTTGTCTCTGGCTCGTAGTGATGGCACCAGGTCTCATCACCTGTGACGATCCGCTTCATGAAAGCGGGGTCTTTCTGATACCGAAACAGATGTTGCAGTGCTAGTCCCATACGCAGTTTCTTTTGCTGGTCGGTGAGCTGCTTCGGAACCGAAGCGGCACACACCTTCCGAAATCGCAACCTGTCGTGAACAATTGTCCACACGGTTCCATAGCTGACATCCACCTTCAGCGCCAACATTCGCAATGTGAAACGCCGATCACTTCTCACTAGGTCGTCTACCTTGTCGATGAGATCGCTCGTGATGACAGTGTTTGCCTGGCCTGGTCTCTGGTCATCACCCACACTCTCACGGCCTGCACGAAAACGGGCACTCAATTTTTTGACAGACTTGTCAGAGACACATTCCTCCCCGTAAACGGTCACCATCCGCCGATGAATAGCTGCCGGTTTTTCACCTTCCGCTGTCAGAAATCGGATAACACTTCGCTGCTCCTCAATCGTCGAATTTTGCAACGCGAACGCCATCCTGTCCTCATACGGACTGCCGCATCATTTGGACGCCGCTTTTTATAAGAGCCTTTGCTCTCTCCTGCGCATGATCCGATCCCAGTCAAAGTCTCCAATGGTATCCCGAGATGTCTCGCTACATTCTCCCATGGCGGAATATGCAAATATTTAACTGTTTCATTTTTATGTCGTTTCGTACCTTTTCATTTGATCACCCCTTGTATATATATATATCTCATTCATGAAATTCAACACAATTATTATTAAAATATTTTAAGATATTTATTTAAGCAAATGCGGGATGCAATTCTTCGATTTTGATATATTCATCTATAAATTGGTATTTGTAATAATAAAAATTTTACATTTGGTGGGTTCGTTGGATTCTGCTTTCATTCGTGTATGATATTTAACATGCGAAGGTATTTAAAGTAATGGAAATAAAAAATAAAGGCATAAACATCTTTTGTATATGTGCATGATTTAAGTTGTATAACTGAGCATTTAATTAGCTCTGTGTGTGTATTTATTTTTTCATAATTGTTAATATACAGTTTTATGAGAAATATTGTGTGTGTGTGTGATCTTTTTCATTTGCTTTCTTTTATATATTCATTATACCATTATACTATTTAAGTGTTCTACATTTTTGCAATTTATTATGGTAAGCAGTTTTAAATAAGCTAATTAACAATTCATAAAAGTTTCAGACTATTCGACGAATATTATATCATGCTATTCATGGAATGAGAACTTCAAACCGATATTTCTCCATGTTGAATTTCGATCATCTACTATTATTTAAAACCTTAAGGCTTTTTTGATAATTGAAGTAGGGATGTGAAATTTTTATAAATGTTTTGATATGTATGTTTTCTAAAACTGTACATGGAATAAGCTCTAAGATATGTAGTATATTTCTTTTAAATTTCAAAATTAACGTTAATGCTTTTTTGAGAATTTTTGTATGAATTTTGTTACACAATGAAAAAATTGATAAAAAATTAATGAGTAGAAGTATAAAAAAAACCCAACCACAATTTTATGTAGCACATTATAAGGTACTTTGAAAAAAAAACTGTGAAAGAAAATATACATATTTAAAAAGGCCTTAGGAATTTTAAAAAAAAAATTTTTAAACCTTTAAATAGTTTAAATTTTACAAACATTTTGCTATAAATTTGAAATTTTCTGTATGGAGTTATTACTTAGTAATGACCTTTATAAAATACAATTAAAACCAAATTTGAAAAATTAAAAATTAAAAAAAAAACATTGTAAAGATGTTGCTTTAAATACACATTAAATTCTCTCGAAAATATATAGAAATTAAATACATATAAAGTTAAATTAAAGTCGATTAAGACTTACTTTTTTTTTCCGACTGAACTAACATATTAAGAATAAGTATAAAAGATGCCAACTTTAGCATAATTTTAACAACAGACGATTATACATTAGCAAATAAATTAAATAATCGGGTAAACTAGAGTTAAATGAACTATTGGATTAAGACAGACGATAATAATATGGAAGAGAATTTTCAACCTAAATAATATCTTTAACTATTGTATAATTTAAATAGTTAATTTAAAATTAGTTCAAAGAAATTTAAATAGAATTAAATATTTTACAACACGAAATAATACTACCTTAAAATTATTTTGCTTAATATATTTTTATTAAAACTAATTTTACCAGCATTCAAAAAGAGAACCAAAATTTTGCTTTATTTATTGTAAAAAGCAATCGTGCAATCGTTTGACTGGTTATGAGATTAATAGGTATATATTAAATATATCACTACCTTTTGTGTTTATAATAATCCAGAAACATTAATTAAATAATTTGAAAGTTAAATTTATATTAGAGAGAAATGTTTTCATAATTTATGCTTTTCTTATATACTTATCACTTATGATTTTATTTGAATAAATGTTTCACATGAATTCCTCCCTAATTTCAAATATTTTTATTAGTATACACAGTTTATAACATCAGTAAAAAAGAAAGATAACGACAATTTTGTGTTAAATTTATTCTATAATTCATTACTTTTAGGTCAGACCAGATTTATGTGCAACTGAAAATGATAAACCTCCACATACATATTTACGAAGATTATATTCAGATGGCCTGGTTCATAGCGAAGATGCATTCAATCTGCTACTTAAAGTCTTAAGTGAAGTATGAAATTTAATACTTAAAAGAAATGTGAAATTTACTAAAACTAAATCGTGAATTATGTAGAAACTTAATTAAATTTACTAAGGATTAATGAAATAATTTTCCTATCCAAAATAATATTATCATGGATTCTCCATGTATTTTTAATGCAACAAACAAGCACTTCATTATAAGAGTATCACATAAATCCAGGTCGTATTTGTAGAGATGTATTTTGTGTTTATACAATAATGTGTTAAGCATTTTGTTATAAATATTCTATTTATCTATCATTATAAGTTCGTGAAATATAGCTTAACATACTTATGAATTTTACCTACTTTTAATACATATAATAAAAATATGTATGTTTTAAATTATAAGTGTGAATAGTAATAGGCTAACTGGTGTCCAAAATTAAAATAACAAACGTAAAAAAAGAAACATTTCGGTAAAAAAAATTATTTAATGCATTGAAATTAATATACTAATACTTTATTATATAAGGCAGAGTATAATTATAATAATGAATTGAGAGAGAACGGAAGTTTAATGTAGGCTGGCATGCAAATGATAGTGACATTGGTTATACCAGAATACGTCATAACTCTATACTACTTGTCTAATAAGAAATGCGATCACCTTATACACCTTGTACAAGCTATACGCGTCACAGTGTACTCTCATATTAAAGCTATTGATCATTGTGATTGCAGCAGAAATTCCCATTTTCCCAAAAGAGCCGATTTAAACTCCTGAAGATTCCTTGGAGAGGGTTGTCGACATACAATGACTCTTCCTAGTATTAGATATTAGTTTTTAATCTACTTAATAGATGGCTTCACATGTACCAAAACCTTAATATAAATAATATAAATATGTAAGCTTGTATAAGGACGCCATTCCGATGTAGTACGTGAAGAATCACGTAACCTACGCTGCTTTAATAAATAGCTAAATGCCTACTGTGGTCCTGTACACTATATTATATGGTGTCAGACAGATGAAAGAATCCGTGCATTTTCTTAAGAATTCATTTAATTTGCTAATTTAGAGACTTTTAGATAATACAATCATGGACAAAAAAATTAGCGTACCAAGAAACACAATAATTGAGGGATCGTAACGAAACTTGGCATGAAGGTACATGTCGGGGAGATATGCAAATGATTAGAAATGCAGCGTGATTGCGCATTACGTATAGCCGGTAGAGGACGTTTAACGTCGTTCTCCGTGGAGTATAAAACAGGTAACCAAAGCTTGTTTGAGTGTGCTGAATCGTTTACTAAGGAATAGCTGAGGTAGACGGGCCATTACGCCGTTTTCGAAGACAACATGAGTAGCTGTCGCAGTTTGAGAGGGGGAGAATCATCGCCATGATGGAAGCTGGGTGGTCAGCTAGGCGAGTAGCTCATCAATTAGGCCGCTCTGATTGTCTTGTGAGGAGGTGTTGGGACCAGTGGATCCGAGAGATGTCATTTACACGAAGACCAGTCTCAGGACGCCCACGGCAGACCAGTTGTCGAGAAGATCGCCGCATCGGAAGTAAGGCACGCGTAAAGCCAACTGCTTCATCGACCGCCATCCAGGCACAGATAACACCTTCACTAGGGGCCCCTGTGTCTTCACGAATCATACGAAGGAGCCTGGATGAAGGACATTTGGGATCATGGCGCCCATTACGTGTGATGCTCTTGACGCCCACTTATCGATGCCTCCGTTTGGAGTGATGCCGCACCCTAGGAAACTGCACTGCAGCGGAATGAAACCAGGTCATCTTTAGCGACTAACCCAGATTCAATCTCAGCAGTGATGACAATCGTGTTCGTGTGTGGAGACCCCGGGGTGAACGCCTCATTCCTGCCTTTGCTTTACAGCAACACAACGCTCCTACAGCTGGTGTGATGGTATGGGGTGCCATTGCCTACAATACACGATCACCCCTAGTTTTGATCCATGGAACCATGACAGCCCAGCGGTATGTCCATGACATCCTGCAACCACATGTTTTGCCACGGCTCCCAGGAGCCATTTTTCAACAAGACAATGCTCGGCCTCACATGGCAAGGGTGTCACAAGACTGTCTCCGCACTGTTACTACCCTTCCTTAGCCTGCCTGATCCCCAGATTTGTCTCCAATCGAGCTTATCTAGGATCCTTTGGGATGGCGAGTTGGGCATCCCACGAGTTTGAACGAATTAGAGGCAAAGTTACAGCAAATATGGAACTAAAAATCTCAAGACATCATACAGAACTTGTATGCCTCAATGTCCGATCGTATTGCATCATGCATTCGCGCTAGAAGGGGTTCAACAGGGCATTAAATCCTCCGTTCTTTTGCCTTTTTCTCTGAAATAAATGATCCTTTTTCTTTGGTTTTCTAATCATTTACTTATATCAAAGTAGTCATTACTTACGTAAAATTTCGTTTCATTTTGACGACTCCTTCTTGGTGCGCTAATTTTTTTTTGTCCATGAGTGTAATTCTAAGGAGGGCAAACAATTTGCCAAGGATTCCAGAATTTGAAGCGGGAACGAATCCGTTGGAATCCTGGAGGCATTGGAAAGAAGATTTTGAAGATTATTTGGAAGCTCTTCGATATAGTGAAGGGCCAGATAAAACAAAAACTACACTATCCCGTCATTTATACGGAGAAGAATTGAAAAAACAACTACGAGCTTTCGACATTAAGCCTAACGATGGTTGTGAAGGCGTGAGTCTGCAACAAGTGCTTCAGGAATTTGATAAATATTTTCTGGACTATCAAAACGAAATTTTTGCTTCTTTTAATTTCTTGGAAATAAAACAGGAACAAGGAGAAAAATTTACGGACTTTTATTCTAGGCATCGTAATGCTGTTGTTGAATGCAATTATGGCGAGTTGCAGGACTGCATGCTACGTGATAAAATAATTCAAGGACTATTAGATAAAGCACTTTGGGAAAGATTGATCAGAGAAACCAGTAAAAAGGCCAAAACACTACAGGAAGTAGTGAATGCAAAACCGCTGAGAACATTAAGGAACAAGCATCAGTTATGAATGAAAACTTTTAGTGAATACTTTAAAGAATTTTAAAAATTATCGGAATCAATGCAAGAATAATCAGAAAAATGACGTTAATTGCAAGCAATGTGGAAAAATTCATGAGAAGAAGAAATGTCCGTCATACAATACAAAATGCCGAAATTGTGATAGAAGAAATCACTGGGCAAAAATGTGCTGAACTCAAAGAAATAAACAGAAAAACTTGGCTGCTCGAAGAGTGAATGCTATTAAAGAAAACTGTGAGAATTCTGAGACTATTTACATTGGGGAACTGAAGTCAGTAAATGAACTGGACACGAAAGAATCCAACTGCGTGTGGTATGAAAAATTTTAGTAAATAAAAATGTTGTAATGTTTAAACTGAACTGGATACTGAATCTCAAGTGAATGTAATTCCCAAGTCAGAACTCTTAAATTGGGAAGAAAAGCCAGCAGTAAGAAATTGCAAAACTGCTGTGCTTGACTACAGTGATAACAGAGTTCCAATTCTAGGTGAGTGTTACCTCAACTGTCAAACTAAAAAGTATGGAAAAACTTATAAATTTTTAGTAACAAGCTTAAATTCATGTCCAAATTTAGACCTTGAAGCTTGTAGAGAATTAGGGCTGATTCAGAGATTGAATATGATCTATAAAAGCCCTATTGAAACTCCAGAATTAATTTTGAAAGAACTTGCTGATGTTTTTACTGGTACAGGAAGACTTAAAAGAATTGTAAGAATTAAATTAAAAGAAAACTCTGTTCCTCAAGTAGCAACCCATCGTCGAGTGCCTCTTGCTATACATAACAAAGTTAAAGAAGAATTAAATAATATGGTAGAAGCAGGCATAATAAGCAAAGTTGAAGATCCATCTGAGTGTGTGAGCAACATGGTTGTAATCGACTCACGTAAGATATTAAGGGTTTGTCTTGATCCCAGGCTACAGATTGAAACTATTCAAAGACCTCATTACCCAATCCCTACTGCAGATCCACTCGTTACAAAGCTGCTAGGTGTTAAAGCGTTTACTATTCTAGATGCAAAAAAAAAAAATGGTTTTTAGCAGTTACCATTAGATGAAGAATCTTCATATCTAACCATATTTTGTACACCTTGGGGGTGGTACAGATTTTTAGTATTACCATTTGGCCTGAACTCTGCTCCTGAAGAATTTCAAAAGGTAATGGATGAAATTTATGAAGAAGATGAAGATATAAGTCCTTACTTTGATGATATTGCCCTGGGTTCATCTACTATGAGATGAACCCAGGAGCACTGCAGATAATTACGTGAAAGCAAGAAAGGCCAATTTAAAGTTTAATGAATTGGAAACGCAGCTGTCACAAACTTCAGTTAATTATCAGGGTCATGTTTTGTCAGATGAAGGAATTAAACCAGATCCCAAGAAAATTAGAGCCATTGAAGAGTTTGCAACACCAAACTGCAAAGAATATTTGCAAAGATTTCTCGTTAAGATAACATTTCTAGCAAAATTTACACCATACCTATCAAATTTAACGCATAATCTAAGGTAGCTTTTAAAATATTCTGTGGAGATCTGGAATACAAACACAGAGAGGGATTTTGAGCTTATAAAACAAGCCATCATGAAAGCTCCCTGTTTGTAATATTTTGACAAAAACAAGGAACTGTTTTTGTTGACGCTAGTAAAAATGGACTAGGAGTTGTGCTTCTTCAAGAAGGTCATCCAGAAGCCTATGGATCTGTATCATTAACGCAGACACAATAACTTAAAACTCAAATTGAAAAGGAGCTAATGGCTGTGATATATGAGTTGGAGCATTTAAACTATTATACTTACAGATCACAAGCCAATACTGGGCCTTAGTAAGAAACCATACGATACTATATCTCCTCGTCTTCAACGTATGTTACTTCGACTCAATAAACATAATATTCAGTTGGAATATGTTCCAGAAAAGAACCTAGTTATAACAAATGCCCTATCATGAGCACAATCAATCACTGATAATTTTGATGAAGCTCTAAGCCAGGTGGCAACTGTGAGAATAAATCTGTGAAGAAATTGTGTTTGTAGCTTTAATTTTGGGCACCAGTATACATTAATAATCGATTTTATAAAAATTATATACTGCATAATTATTACTTTCTAATGCCTTTATTTGAATCAGATAATAAAACAAATAAAAAAATATTTAGATATATAAAAATCTTTCTGCTATATATATGTCTAATTATCATCGCCTCATTTAAAAATAGCCATGAAAAAAACTTGCTGTAGGGGAAAAAATAATAATACAAAAAGCTTTAGGTTAAAATTTTTGACTGGAATTATTTTTTAAATTTTCTATTTCTTAATAAAAAAAAAATAGAAAAATGAAAATACACAATATAGATGCATTATAGATCACAAACTGACTTGCATATATTGATAACTTAAAATTCAAAAATATGAAAAGTAACATATCTGTTTATAATTCAAAAAAGAACGTTTTAAAAATTTGTAATTTGAATAAGTTTCAAATAAGAATATTCCAGGAATTTCAATCAAAAATAATGTTTTACACTATCTTATAAGATAAACATTTATGTATTCCGAGTTTATTCTATAACGTAATATTTGCAACCATTAACAAATTAGTGTTTTAGACTTTATTAAAAACAAAACCTTAAATGATTGTCTAATGGATTAAAATATTAGAGAAACTTTAGTTTTTATAATCAGGGCTATTTTTAACCTCCCCGGCGCCTTAGGCACTCATAATTATTACGCCCCCTCCTCCCACTATTTCCAGAGCATCCCCCTCCTTCAGTTCTTGACTAGCTAGTTTTGGTTCGGGACGGATTTTCCCTAAATCTCTTACTCTTTTCCCTTTCTTTATTTTTGTTCTTTAGGGAGTCTTTCCATTATCCATCACCTATGGACCCGCCGTGTCCCAGATTGGCAACCGGAAGCCTTAAAGAACTATAGTGGCATGGTTTGCCCGCTCTTTATTCATTTCTTACCTTACGTCATCAAGAACCACCCACCACCCTTTTGTAAATTAGTACAGCAAATTAATGAAACCATTTACATTTGCAGTATAGAGTATACATTATTGTATGAACTGTTTTCAACTTCTTAATTATCATCTTTTTCATCGCTTAGCTATCTTTTACTTTTCGACATCTTTATTCTTTGTTGAGTCACTGTCATTGTACTAGAACAACAAAAGTTTTCTTCGAGCTTTGGTCATTGTAAAATCGTTGCAATCAATTTCAATAGTCATATTATTTTGAGTGCATAGCAGCATCAAACTCTTAAGCTTTTCATTTTCCATAGTATATCTCATCCACCTTTATATACATTTTGAAATATTCTGACATTTTTGCGCAAACTGTTCTTCGGCGATGCCTTTGGGGTAGCTTACAGCCAAGAATTTCGCTAATTTGTCACATCTTGCTCCTTTTCATGAAGATTTCTGAATATCTAGAATCTTGTGTTGAGAGCTTCGTAGTGGTAGTACATTCGCTGTAATTTTCTATTTTTTTCTCTCTGTTTATAATACAAATGGCTAATTAGTTTTTAGAGTTTTTACAATACCAGCAGAGCAATATCGTAGAGAAGAATAATTCCTTTTTCAATTCCTACTGTAGTTCACACTCTCCCTAAATATTTATATATATCTTGTTGAAATTTTAATAATACTTTCTCATTTCTTACTTAAATAAATCGTTAATAATACTTTCTATTTATCCATTCAAGTTCAAATACATTTTTAAAACTGGTAGTGGATAACACTTGATGTTAATAGTTTTTTCAAATATTAATTCATTAATTGAATTTAATTAATGAATAAATAGTAACAAAAATAATAGTCCAACACCATACATAAAAAAATCGCTCATTGTGTCCCTGTAGCGTGATGGATAGCGCCTCGGACTTTTAATCCAAAGGCCGTGGGTTCTAATACCACCTGGGATGGCCTAATTTCTGAGAATATACTATTTTATTGGAATAATTAAATTAATGAATAAATAGAGTTGCAAACAAAAATAATATTCCAACTATATATATAGAAAAGAAAATGGAAAATCGTTTTCTATTTTGCCACTTAATATTGTAAGTCTATATGTAATTTACATGTTTATATTAATTGTAATTATTTAATAAAAAGTAACTAAAATAAAATATTTCTTTGTTTTGACCTAAGTAAGAATTGACTTAATTTTTTTATATTACTTGTTTTTAATTATGAGGGATTAGAAAAGAAATATAAATGTGCATGTGTGTGGAGGATTTCCACATAATAAATCTCTCACTTGTTTAGTCATTTTAATAAAAGTGAATTATATGAATGTATTTTCAACCACCTTTTCCATTAACATTTCAGAAATTGCAAGATAAAAATTTTATGAAATAAAATTGTGTAGAAATCCTATATTTGTGAAAAAAGTAATTCAGAAAGGTCAAAACTAAAATGTAATATCTATACTGTACTAACTTTTATCTCTTCATACCAAACCTTCTGATTTATAACAAAGAATTATAGATCTGAAATAAATTTTGAATCTCATTAACAATTAGCTATTAATGTCGATAAATATTTTTGTTACAGGATAACATTTTATTAGGTTCTGATTACCCATTTCCTTTAGGAGAACATATTCCTGGGAAATTAATTCAAGATTCAAGGCAATTAAATAAAACTGTAAAGGTTAGTTTGTTTTTTTAAAAAAAATATTTGAAACATTTTAGAATCAAATATAAATCTTATTTCCTTTGTAATAAACTTGTGTGAAGCTCAATTTTAAAACAATTTTCTCTAACAGTCGCTACGCATTTTTAAAAATCTTAATCTTAATGATTGAAATTCACTAAAAGAGATGATCATCATTTTGATATTCATTGATTCACGGGCAACTAAGTTTTTTTTTATCCTACGCCCGTCTTCGGCATCTCTGCTAATAGTCGACGAGCAGCCCAATAAAATGACGAAGCATAAAAAGAATTAAAATTTGTCTCCGTAGAGTTGTCAACAAAAAACTTTAAAACAATAGGGCAGTGTCTGAGGTGGTCACCATCCATTTCACCCTGGTTGCACAGAGGGCACCAAGCAGAATCCTTTACTACAGTGCGATGTAAATGCCTTTGCAAGTAGTCATGTCCAGTAAGCAGACGAAAGCACACAACAGATCCAGGTAGGGAACTATACCACTTTTGTTACGCAAGATATTCCACCTTTTACCTGCAGCTGCTTCACCATACAGGGAGACTATTAATTTGCAGTTTATTGTAAATGATTCTTTTGATGTTACGCAGAGGCAAGGGAGAATCAGGTTGGGACATGAGAGATCCCTCTTTAGCAAGCCTATCTGCTTTCTCATTTCCAGAAATGTTACAGTGGCTGGGAATCCACTGGAGGGCAATGCTTTCTCTAGACTTCCCAAGTTCAGCTAATTTCCTTCTACAGGAATTTACTAGAGCATTTTCATTATATCTTAAGTTTATTAGAGACAAATTGGCAGCTACAGGCCACTAAGTTAAAGCAATTTCTTCAGTCCTGGTTTCAAACAATGGACCTATACTTAGTTGTCAACTTATGATTAATTATATTGAAATATGTTTAACGTGAAAACTCTTAAGACGAAATATTGGTTAACTCGAAATAATACAACAGACCCGACAAACTATTCTATGCTGACCTAGTTGAATCGAACACCTTTTTGGTGTTGTTTCAGGTACGATAATCAAGTCAAATCAGGATTTTGTACAAACTAAACTTTAGAACTCTTACACAAATTATTTTTCAATATTCGTCCTCCAACCAAAATATGCAGCCAAGTTTCGGATGCACTGATTGCCATGACAGATAGCCAGTTGTGGCTTTATTTCAAGATTTTTGCTTGAAATTGGCATCATGAGCCCAAACTTGACAAACTGCTCATTTGATTTATTTTAGATGTAACATCAATTTAAGTAATGAATTTATATTTTTGTGCTTAAACTTTTGACAAAGAAATTCTTACACTTCAATCTAAAATTCTTAAGCTCCATGGTTTCGAATAAAATTTAAAACAGAATTGTGTGCACTATGATTTTAAGACTGCAATTATTTTATTAGCTATGTGTGAATAGAGTGAATTTTCAAAGTTTTATTTTAATTTCTGTTTTTAACTGTGCTTTTTGTATTAGCTAGAAACATTTTTGTTGAATCGTACAATTTCTTTAACATAATTTAAAAATGATACATTGATAAATATAAATTTGTGTCATTTAATAAAATTTAAGCAGGGGTATATTAAAACAATAACATTTTCATGATTTTTTTTCTTGTGTTACAGGAAAAAACTTTAGGACTAAATGCTTTAAACTTTCTAGGCCTGAAATTAAAAGACTTTGTTTGGTAAGTACCGCTCAAATATTAGAATTTCAGTCAAAAACAATATTATTTTATTAAAAGGCATATGTACAGTTTTATTTATAACATATAATACACTATACATTTATGTTTAGAGTATCTTTAAACATAGATAACATCAATGTCTTTTCTTTGAGTAGTGTCTTCAAGATAATGTGTGACATCTTGCTCTTGATAAATGTCAATAATTTTTCTAATTTTTTGTTTCAAGGTTGAAATATTAATATGTTCTTTTGCAGATATGGAAACAATAGCATCAAATTTTATAAGATAATTTGGTCTAATTTCATCAGGGAGCTCTTTAACTTTACCTGCAAAGGAAAAAAAAATCAAAATGTAAAAATGTATCTCATAATGCTGCACATATCTATTATTTTATTATAAAAATAAATATTCTTTTTTTATATAATCACAGTCTTTAACTCTTTTACTTACATTTCTTTGAATCTTGCCTTAATCAATTTTATATTTATGTGTTAGGATTATTGTGAGTTAAATAAAGCATTTAAAGAGAAAAAGTAATAAGAATTATAAACACATATAATACAAAATACGACAAAATAATATGATTCAAACAAATCAAGTATTAGAAACCAAGTTTAGAAACATAACTCAATATATCTGCACTCTGTCTCAAATAATAAGCAACAAACAGAAAAATGGTAATAAAATGAAAACAATTTATTGAAACACAATGAAGTTTTCACAAATTGTTGAACAGAAGAAGTGGCAATACCAAGTAAAACAACAGAAGTAAACAACAGTCAGTTTTCAAATAAGCAGGGGAAAAAAACAATAACTGTACCTAACTTGTGCTAAAAAACATTTAGTTACAAACATTTATGAGTAGGATAAGTGACTACATCTACTGGAGATGCAAACTTGACACTGATGCTTCATACCTGCAAGCAAGTTGTCAAATCATTAACGTTTCAAGGAGAATTATACAAAACAGAGGAAGTCATCTTCTGAACATGTCTCAAACATTCTCTATTTGATTCAAATCGAAAGTAAATGCCAGCCATTCCATTAGAAACAGTGTTTATTGTGTTCCCTGTACAGTTTGACAATGCAAGTTCTATGTGTATTCATGCATTATCATCCATAAACATGGCATCAGGACTATGGCTGCCAGATATAGAAGAACATATGGATTGAGAATTGTAGTCCCATAAATAATTTCTGTTACATAAGATCTGGAGATTAGTTCAGCTGTCCAACTGATATCCCGGCCAAAACCATAACACCAGCATGACTGTAGCTGTTTCTTCAGTAATATTGTGAGCTTGATCGAGTTCCTGGGATTCTCCAGATACATATCCATTGAGAATTGTTATTTATACAAAATTGGGCCCATCATTGATCTATAGATTGGTCCATTGTATCCAATGGATATAATCCAAAGCCCACTTAACTGAACTCTTCTGTGAGACGACGACAATGGCACTCCAAATGATGGCTGTTTAGATAGAGGACTTTCCTTCAACCATCTGCAAATAGTTTATTGGTATATCCATATTCCTGATGATGTCACAACAGAGAGTTGACAGGTTGAACCCATCTAATAAGGATAGGCTTGCAGACACATAAATGGTCCTTGTGGGTGGTTGTAACTATATGGTGTCTGTTACCAAGTCTCTGTGACACTCAATGCTCATTTTGATAAATAAGAAGCTGATTCCACAAGCAACTGATGATCGAACATTTGCATTTAAGCCTCGGACAACCTCCAATGATTATTCCCCAGAATGGAAGAAATGAGCATCAAACAATTGTAGCATCCAAAGAAATGAAAGAAATAGCAACTGCTGAAATGAACCTGTTTTTATATCTATTATTTTACACAGCTCTACAAGTGGTTATGAAATTATTTTACAGCAGAACTGCCTCTGCATTTCTCTGCAAAATACATATCCAAATTTTGTTGCTATAATCTTTCTTCTTCTTGAGTTATGATTGTTTTGCTGTTTGTTGCTTATTCTTTGAGACAGAATGTAATTCTGTATTTACATGGTACATATATTCCTGAAGAATACAAGTAAAAAAAATAATGTATATATGAAAAAATAGAAGATTGATTCCAGTCAGAAGACGTCAGCAAACATAATACAATAAACCATGATTTTTTATGTCAGGTTCTGAAAGGTTTCATTTTATAAAGATTGTACATACATCATGGAAAGTAAATTATCAGTCAGAAAGAGAAAAAAACATATTACTCATATGTTAAACACAAGTCTATAAACTTTTCTATATGCATGTGTAATTTGAATTTCAATGCAAGTGTATTCAATTTTGATGCATGCATTCTTCGATTAGTCTATAATTAACACTTTATTCATAAAAGTTCAGTGTTCAATTTAAAATGACCAACTGGTAGCTAGTTTTTATGAGGCTGATACAGCATCATTAAGGGTCTTTGTTCCTTTGAGCATGTGCTTTCTCTCTTTGAGGAGTAATGTTAATAATATGTACAAGCCTTTTGTTTACTTATCAGCTGGAGATTTGGTCACTAGCTTAATATCTCTTCATGTATCATGCTTAATTTCTTTATTCTTTCATGTACCTTAATTGTCATGTTTGGTATTGTGAGCTTCATATTCACAAAACAGATAAAATTCCATTTTTGGCTGATAAAATTGGGAGAGTTCTCCCAAATGGAAATTACACAACATTTCTTGTCTCCAATGAAGCATTTATAAAAAAATGTAAAACAAAATTTCCATCTTAGAATTCAGGTCAATTTTGTTAAACCAAAATAAGTTTTTTTTAATGGGGCTGCACATTGGTATTTTAAACCTTTGCAGACCTAGTACATTCCCCAGGAGCTGGTATCACTTTTTAGCGCTGCACCATATAGGCGATACCAATTACAGCAAGCAATTTTGATGCCCAGTTTCCTCCACAGAGGGAGGCACCTGAGCTCTTGACGATGCAAACTTTGTACAAGGATTTAATATTGCCGAGAGCATCCAAGCCAAACACACTCTAAAGATCTTTCACATGTCGTATAATTATACGACATGGCCGCTGTCGATTTTCTGCATCAAGAAAATCCACAGACTTGGCCCGGGGTAGAACCCGCAACCTTGGGTGTAGAAGGCCAGCGACAAACCAACCATGCTACCAAACCAAAATAAGTAAAAAAAGAGAATTTTCCCCCCTAATTCCTGTTATATTGCAACCATGTAAAAAAAAAAGTTTGCATTAAAACATAATTAGGTATATTTAGTTTTATGAGCTTTAAAATACAAAAATTTAAGGTAAGAGGTAGTTTTAATGAAGTTAAAAAGAGAAACAAGTTTAAATACTGACAGATCTATCATCTTTGAATGAAAAATTGAGCATACTAATTTTATAAGATAAGAAAATTATTTGCTTTGCAATTAAAGCATCTCCAGTTTTTAAACTTATAGATTTATCACATAAACAGGAGAAATCTATCAAGCAGAGAGATAAGATTCTATAATAAGTCAGAATGAGCAAATAATTTTTTGTTCCAATTTAGATGGAAAAAATTATTTTACAATTGCAAGCTTGGAAATAGTTTTTATATTGCTAACATCATTGATTCCCCCCCCCCCCTTAAAACATATGCAAGCACCTATTGCAAGCATATATTTGTTTTTACAATAAACTGCTATTAAAATTTTTCCACTTTGTCTCATCTCCTGAAACATGACGTAAAGGAAATTTTAGCTAGCATCAAAATGAATTTCTATTAATTTTTTTAAAAATTTATTACCTTCCTAAATAGAATGTGTATTCTTAGGTGAAACATTTGTTTTCTAATGACTACACTAAAAAGAAAAACTTACTTTCACTTTGTTTCATGCCTTCTTTTAACTTTTGAAATTTTTGTTTATTCTCATCCATATCTATTTTATTTACAACCAAAATGGCTGGTTTCAGAACAAGTTCTTCATCATATAATTCTAATTCCTGAAGAAAATAAAGGGATTAGTTAATAAATAAATTATCAAACAGAAATACAATTACCAACATGATTTGATAAGAAATACTTATTTAATCACTTTATATCTTAAAACAAAAAGATTAATCATACTCTGTTTAGAAGCATGATGGTTTCAAATGCAGTTCTATGAGGTGTATTTGGATTCAATCTAAAACCATCTATATCAACTACAAAGAGCAGAATTTTCGTTCGTACACAATGTTTTAAAAACTTGTGACCCATTCCATAATTCATATGGGCTCCTTCTATCAAACCAGGTAGATCTGCAGCACTTATCTGGAAAGAAGAAATATTTACTTTTATGTGACATAAAAACAATAAATATACTTTAATTTTAATAATAGTTAGTTTATAAATGATTATTATCGTATGTGTAATCTATACATGCAAATAACAAATGGAATAAATACTTTTTAAAATTCACCTAGAAACTAAAATTATATTATACAGTAGTTTCGGCGGGACTGTTTTCAGATTATTAAAAAAACTTAGGAATGTTTCTAAACACACAATTTTAATTCAATACTAAAAAAAGGAAAGCCATAATTTGAAAATTAATTTAACATAATTAAGACTGTTTTCACCAAATGTAAAAGAGTATGATCCAAACTTGAAACCAGTTTTCAAATAGAAAAATGTTTAACTTTCATGAAATTTGGTTACACTGTCATTCATACATATGCTTATACTTTCCTTTTAAAATCTGAAAACATTTAAAAAATCAGTAATTTTTTCCTTTAACATACAAAATGAACTTATTTACCATTACGTTATAGGAGACAAAATACTACACATTTTTACAAACAAAAAAAAAGGACCAATTCTTTTTTATAAAATTAGTAGTTTAATTCATTAAACTAATCTTTATCAGACAATGAAATCAAAGTATAATACTAATGTTGGAACACTATTCAATCTGAAAAAAAAGGTTCCAATTTTGAGTCATATTCTTCAACAAATTTAAATTGTTTTTAAATTATATATATATATATTTTTTAAAAAAATCATACTGATATCTTTATACGGGTTAAAAAGTTAATAAATTACCAATACTTTTCAATAAAGCATTAAGTAATTTTAACTTAACATACATTAGAAAAATTCATATCTATAAAAATACATATCTTTCTAATATTTTGAATAAGAGTAATCAAAAAATTATTTAATAAACCTACATTGCAATTTAAGAATGATAATTATTAAAATTTGAATAAAATTTATCTCAAGTACAATTTTTATAATATATGTCAACAAATACAAAATAACTAACAATCTTAATTTCAGTAGTAAGGAAAAACTCTAACATCATATATAAGAAATTATACATAAACTTACTTTCCTGAAATCATCATAGCATAACATCCCAATATTTGGTGCAATGGTTGTAACTATAAAATACAAACACATATATATTTCATAAAAATTTTATATTAATACAAATAAATTTAAAACATTCAGTTATGATAAATAAAATGTAAATACTGAAATTGAAATACCATAATTGGAATTTATTTCAATTTCAATGCAGAGATTTGAATGTTTACTATAAAACAAAATCGATATATTTATTACTTAAAATGTAATTTACTGAAGCATATTACAAGTAAAATTTCAAAATTATTAAAAGTCTGTCTTAAAAAAAAATGCCCATCTTATTAATATGAGGGCTTAATTATTTTTATGTTAAAAAGTAACATTTTTAAATGAACTTACAGGGATAATTTGCAATCTTTGGTTTTGCATTTGATAATGCTGATAATAATGTTGATTTACCAGCATTTGGGTACCTATAAAAACAAATCGTATTTTAATATAATAATAAAATAAAGATGCTGTCATTACAAAGATTCATGCATTCAGATTCTTTCCTTCTATTCCATATTTTAAGCAAATGAAGTGTTTAAGTAGGGTTTGCAGCCCCGGGAACCCGGTGGTTTTTTCAAATCCCGGGATTTAATTTTTGTCTGAATTATATTTTCAAACCTTTTTCAAAGTATTGTGATTCTTGTATTACATTTAATGTATCTTATTTACTTTTGTATTGTATACGTTAAATACCAGTTTTCTTACGTGTTGAACTTAAAGGTTTCAAGGCGGGTGTGTATGTTAAACCGTGAAATTTGATATGTTTTCTCTCATTTTCTTCTGTAACTTTCTCCCCATCGCGAGTGGGGTCAGAAAACGCACATTTCTCCCACCATCAGGATGTCTAGTGTCAGCTAACTTGGACAGAGGCAATTAGAATTTTTGGAAGGTATCTAGTTGGGTTTCAGCCTCAGGATCCCGGAATTCACGAAACCCTGGGATTTCGGTGTTTTTTCCAATCCCAAAATTCCGGGATTAAAATAACTAATTCCAGGATTTAATTTTTGTCTGAATTATATTTAAATCATTTTTTCTCATAAAAATTTTCTAAGAATTTAATTTTTCAAAAATTTATATTTTGTTTATGAAATATATAAGCAGATTTTTTTGTGCAATTATAGTGCACTTCTTTAGGTAAAAAAAAAAAATATATGGACAGCTCTCACATTTCTCGTATGGAAGAACGTCGCACAGATCTAAGTGGCTCACTGCAATGCTTACGCAATAATATAAGCAACATCTCAAAGACAGATTTCATCACAATTCCTTCTTCAATTAAATGCTGTTAATTGTAGGGGACCTGCTTGGAAGACTTGAGACACTTCAAATCCCATTGCATTACTAACAGCTCATGCAACTGGATCTTCAATTTCAAATGAGGTAACACTTGAAATTGATTCACATTATGATTCAATAACTGAATCAATTTATGTATACATAAACCATTAAGTTGAAATGAGTTTAAATCCTTTCTACCCTGTGACCTAGCTAAAGGTGTGGAAGGAATTAAAGGATCATTCGACATGGTAAATTCCAATTATTTTACTTATCACTATAATCAACTGAAACACAAATAACACTTTAAATAGGATAATTCAGCAAGTAATAGAGAGAAGAGATGAGATTCGGATTTGAGAATATGTTCAATACTGCGGCTATTCCTTAATATTACTTTACACAGAGCTTATGTATTTAATGACCTCACTACTGCTTTAACACTCTAAACATCAACTTAATATAAGATGACAGTACCTGAACTTATGCAGTCTTCTACTCAATCCAACACTTCTTGGTTATAATCTTTTACAAGGAATTAAACCAATTCTGGTAAGCTCCACCTTGTAAATATCTTGTCACCTCTTGTTAGCTAATCTTCTGACTTTCTTACTTTTTGTTTAACTATTCTCTTCACTGCCAATTCACTAACTATTCACTTCTCTTCTAATCCACTCACAATTCACTAACTCTTAAACTTGCGAAGAAGGAATATATATAATGAACTTAATTTGCATATCACATTTCCTTCTTTTAAAAGAAGATTGGTTAAAATTTGCCGGCCCAAAAGAATACCCAAAAGGACTTGTTAGTTGAAGGCCGCATATAGATCAGTCACAAAGTATAGCAGAAGAACTAAATGAAGTTATCAAAGAGGTATATGCACCAATGCAATCTATTAGATTTGAGATACTCTCATCAAAAATATTCAAAAAGAAATGGCTCTTTTTTGAAAATGGAGGGAGACGTGGTGACTACCTGAAAAGAACATACTCCTATTTAATGACGATAAAACCTACTAGTAAAGAATCCGAATGTGCATTTTTTTCGGCAGTACAAATTGTAACAAAAATAAGAAGCCATTTCAATGATGAAATGCTGGAGGAGCTGTGTTTTTATAAGCTTATTTACAGAAACACAAGAAATGAAGAAATGCTTTTTTTTTAAAATTTCATTATGTACTATTTTTATTATGATGATTATATTTGATGCATTAAAATAATATTAAATCAATTTTTAATTATATTTTCAGGTTTATTATGCAATTTCAACTATGCTAATATGTAAATATTTTTAATAAATAGTCCAATCCTAATTCCGGGATTTGGATAATGTAATCCCGAAATCCCGGGATTGCCAACCCTATGTTTAAGAATAAAAAATAAAACAAAAACAAAAGGGACCAATACTGAAAAATTTTTCCATTTAAAACTGTTATGTAGTATTAAAATAAACATTTCTCGTTCTTTAATTACATGATAGTTTTAAAAAAAATTAATTTTGAAACATCAGCCATTTTGGTAAATCCTCGATGATTACTTAACTTTTAAAATACACTTTTCATATAGTATATATATAAGATCTTTTTTTCAGGAACAGTTCAGAAATCCTGATACAAGTATGATCAGTGTTTAATTCATTTTCAGATTTGTAATGTAATCTCTTTCTTGTTCTATAGTCATTCAATTTCACTACATGCTACTAGATTTTTCCAATTCGAGTTTCCAATACCAATATTTTTCACACAGTTAATTTTTTTTTTAAAGTTGAGTAACAACTTAATGATAATAGCAATAGATTTATTTGTACTTAAATAAAAATTTTGATACTATATTTTGGAATTTAAATATTTTTTTGTTTAAAAAAGAATGCTTAGTTCAGTTCTTGTTTTTTATAAACTATTTATAAAATGCAAATTATATTCAAAAACATAAAATTGTTTTTAATAATTGATAATAATAATTGAATATTTGATTTTAGTTCTTTACAAGGCAGTGGTTTGAGAAACACTGGCATAATAAATGTATGGAAGATTATATCCTCAATACAGCAAGATATCACACTTTGGAGATTTAAAAATCTTAACTTGTACTTATTTGCTATTAATAGGAGAGGAAGGGAAATGTAGTCATAAAAATGGAATAGAAATTACATATAGTATCATTTCAAATAATAATTTTTATTCAAACAGAGATACTTCTACAAATAAAAAATTACCCAAACAGGAAAATGAGCAGATGTTGCAAAAAAAATTCATACTTGATAAAAGGTTACTGAGTAATTTATGGAGCAACAAGAATATTCATCCCATTCATAAATATCTCAGATTTATGTGTGTACGCTGGGTCTTCTCATATATTTTAAGTAAATTAGAAGAATATCTCTTCATCCTACTTGCCCTTTAAGGGATTAAATTACAGAGGAATGCTAGTTTGCATATTTGGATAATGTGTTCTACTTCCAATGGCTCCACCGTAATCATAGTTTGTTACAGATTGGTACTGTCGACCTTAAAAATAAGTCTACACTTAAGCATCTCAAAACAGGCATATTAAGGCTGTTTTCGGTTAATGTTGCAGGATAGGGATCAAATGGCAAGCATATTTGCGGGCAGGAAAAACCTCCAATAATAATAAAAAAATTTATGGATATAAAGAAAATAATTGTTTAAAGGATAGTGTTCTTTGAATTTTGATTTTTCAAAAAAATACACAGTTTTCAGCATTACTGCAAAATGAAATTTGAACTTTTTATGTTAAAGTATAGGAGGTGAAAACGCGAAACACATTTTAACACACAAAAATTGATTTTTTCGAGTAGAATTGGATAGTAGGCTCAGGTGTTGTCCTTGTCACTTGACCATGGTTTAAAATTGCGAGGTTCGTCGCCAAAAGCCCTTGAGTAGCTGATCTGTGTGACGTTAATATTCACTCACTCACTTTACGAAATAAAACAAAAATAAAGGTGAATTAATTTATTTTACCAGTATTAAAAACTTTTAAAAATAATCGAGAACCTGTAATTTTTCTATCTGACAGTATCTTGTTCAATTTTCCACACCAATGAATTTTCCTGACATTGATTCTAAGCTGCACCCGATTTTTTGTCGCATAAGCATTGGGAAAAAAGTGCGGTTTAGATTAGAATCAATATGGCAATATCGTGATTTGTCTCTGCACCTTTAAGTTTATCTTTTTTTCTAATAAAAATTACTGTCTGGTATTTTCTATCATTGAACATTTTCAATAACCTACTTAAGTCCTTGACTAAATTTTTAATATAATAGATGCTGTGATTTCTTTGCGCAATTCATTTTACACATATCAAATATACAATTAAAGTTAATTCAAAATATATTCATTTTAGTTAAATATATGATAAAATTTTTAAGTTGAAAAATTTTTATATAATTTTTTTATGAAAAAAGAAATATGTGGGGCATTACCATATGAATAGATATTTGTTGCTCATTGGAGTTTTTCTTTTAGTACTATAGTTAAAATACTGATTTTTATAATTAATTTATTTTTAAATTAGAGAATAAAGCATTCACAAAAGATAAACTGCTGAATAAACTTTTAAAAACACTAAATTTTAAAAAATTGAAACTTAATTTTCTAAATATTTAAACAGTGTTTTCGTTTTTTAAATGCAAATATACATAATTTTTAATTTTAGAAGACTTTTTAAATGAATGATTTATTTTATAAACGAAGGAATAATATAACTGTAATAATTAATAATGTTTGCTTTTTAATCTTCCAATTGCGAATCGAATTGCTTAATTTGCAAATGTTAAGAAGTTTTACATTTCTCATTTTTTCGATTATTCATTTGCTCAGAAAAACTCATAGACAGTTATGAGCTATTTACACCTTTTTTTTTCTATCCACAAGAAAACTTCTGTCAATCTAATTATTACAAAGCTATTTTACCATAAATTATTGTTTTAAAACAATCTGTTACTCAGCATAATCACTATATGATAAATTACTTTGTTTAATTGCAGTTTTGTTATCCACAAAAGCATTTAGCGTCCTTCCAAAGACATCTTGTCATGTCATTATGTCAACATCTCATGAAAATTTCACTTCAGAGGGGACCAGAAAACACTTGTTGGTCTGAAGTCTTTAGGAAAGAAGAAAAAGTACAAAAAAGGGGAGAAATAGGAAACTTTTATTGCTATGTTCTAAAACAGAAAAAAAAGAGAAAGAAGTTTAGGGGGGATGTGTAAGGGGATCCCAACTTTCAGTGGAAGGTTTACTGTATTTAGAAAATGTTCACCACATTCAATGCGCGTGTTTAGTTAGAGATGGTGATTTTAACACTATCACTAAATGTAGAGAAAGAATTTCGTAATGGTGGTAGAATACTCAAAGTTGAATGTGCAAATCATGCAGTTCAAAGATACAGTAGAGCGATTCAAAAACTGCTGGGAAATACAACCTGTTTCTCAGGTCCCGCAGGTATAAAAGGATAACAGCTTTTGAAACAAAAGATTACGAAACTGATAAAAGGGGCTCGGAATGCTATGAAATAGAACACTATCAATAATCACAATCAGCCACAAAAAGAAATAGTTTTGAATGCAATTTTCTATTTTCAAACTAGTCTCTCCACCAATGGCATTCAATAATTTACAAAATAGCTTTGTATTTGTCTTTGGAGTTATCTTTCAGATTTATTTGTAATTCCGTAATTTTCCATAATTCTGGAGATCTTTGTCAGATAAGGTCCATTATAAATTTATCAACTTCCATCCACTCAAAAATTGATGAATTTGTTTAGTTGCACAGAAGTGGCACTGAGAATTGTGCCACATGGCATGCATGTAATAGGTTGCCAACCCCTGTTCCATTGTATAAAGGTAAAATTGTATTGTACTGTTTGTTTAGTTAATAAAGCAGGTTAAAACGAAATTTAATTTTTGATTGCTTTAAATCCACCTATTCTTCCTTTAAAAATCATTTATTCAGGAAAAATTAAACTGTTTCGTTTTCTACAGCATTTATCTAGAGTAGCGGTCCTCAAACTGTGTACCGCAGAACTCTGACTGTTTTTTCACGAGTCACAATAAAAAAAATCGGAAAGAAAAAATTATAATTGTGTAGGCAAAATGGATTCATGTACTCTATGAAATTCATATAACCACAAGTATCTAAAGCTGATCCCAGACATTAAAATTAAAATTTTGATAGGCTACATAATTTAACTTTATTTTGTAATACTTTTTAAACTTTTACTGTAATACACTAAATGAATTTTAAAACTTTTTTTTGAACAAAAGAGATTATGAATGTACTATTGTTTGATATCCCGAGTTCCATGAAGTAATATTATACTAGTTAGTACAATGTTTTGCAACCTTTTACATTTGTGGGGTAAAACACTAATAACGAAGA